>JARKIB010000326.1:0-147359 GCA_029378385.1 Mycena metata | reverse complement strand
GAATAAGAGGTTTCTGGCTTAAGCGGACACATTGGGTTCGAATATCAAGTCAAAGATAATTGAACGCACTTCTCCCGACAGCGGAGGAGTAGGGTGTGGGAGCTTACGAAACGAATTCCAGGACCATACATGGTTGTGGGAGATAGAGGGCGAGAGTGACTCGCTCTGAGCGAAAATAGCCGCTTAAGCTTAGACAGGGGCAAAATGTCTTGGTCTCGGATAGAAACTATTATGGACTAAGGTAGAACTGTCTACCGGTCGAAAAAGACTCTGGAAACTATAGCGCCTACGGCGGGAGGGTTTCTATGTCTAATCAAACGTTCGATACGGGCGGCAATTAGTTGTTTAGCTCTCTCGGAGAATCCTTCATCGGCCCACTGTGCCTCGAGCAAGTGCAGAGCGTCTATATCGAACATACAGTCCAGCTTAACCTTGAATTGGTTAACGCGGCGTCTGATGTGAGTTTCGTAGAGGTCGAGGAAAGTCTGTTCGAATAGAGGTTGGAGATTGTCAACTTGGAACAAGTCTCTACCGAATCGGCGGTCTGAGGTGTGTAAAAGTTAGACTTAAGCTCTCTGGGGCTTAAGCAAACAAGCTATGGGTTAACAATATGAAAGTCTGGTTTAAGGGACTCTAGCTCACTACTAGGTCTTCCAGCAAAAACACGGTCTGCTCTTGGCGAATTGAAAGCGCCATAGAGGTGGTAGAAGGCAAGGAGTTGGTTAAGGCATTTGTCTCAACTCCTGTAACAAGTGAATCGAGTCACCGATCAGAGAATGGGCAAACCAGAAAGCTGCGCTTAAGGAACTGGTGTTGGCCTAGCTGTCGTAAGACCTTGTAGTTGCCTGGATGGATGTACAGTTTTGTAAGGCGGGGCGTAGCTCGGCTGCGGCGAACCTGTGATGGGTTCGCGATGCTAAAAAGCAAAGATCTTGCGAGTTGAGCCGGGCTCAGTCCGGTGGTATCTAGCAGGGGATTGGCCGAACCACGTACCTGGTGCAGACGCGCCTAAAACACCAACAACTATCAAGGGATGGCTTAAGCTGCCATTTCTCTCTGAGAGGAAGCGGGTTATAGACAAAGAGCGGGCAGGGCCCAAAAGCAAAAGCAGCTCGGATATCTTAACCGGATAAATGATATTGAATAGAGCTAGTGTGGGAGCCTCCTAATCGAGGTTTCTCGTACTAAGTCTTCTATTGAATCTATTGAATTAGGTCTACTTGTTGATCCAAGTGAAGCAACCAAGTCCATCATTTAACTCCTCCATCCGACGGCGAACGAAGTAGAGGGCTGTGTAATCATAGTCCTCCTCCGCCCACTTGTTATGCAAATCGGTGACCTCCGTCAAGTTGGTCATAAGGTTCAACTTCTCCTTAAGAAGTAACAGGCGTTTACCGTACACACTACCGTTAAGGTGGAACGCGGGGAGGATATAGTCGAACAGACGGTCCGTTGGGACGATGTCGCGGCCGAACTTCCCAGCTTAAGACAAAAGTCACTTAAGCAAAAATAGGCGGTTAAGCAATTAACTCGCGTACCGTTGGGATTAAAGTCGTCAGAACGGCGGAACTCTTCCCAAGTATTGATGTTTCGATAGCAGCAGTCTGCGGAGAAGCGTTCTTCGCAACTCTCGCAAGAGCGGCCCCAGGCGAAGAAGACACAAGCTTCGCCTCGGATTGCACACAGGTTGCAAACGTTCTTGGGCTAGAAAAGTAGTTCAGGAAGTTGGCATGGGGAAGAATGCTTAAGGGCATACCTTCATATCCTCGAGCATATAAGAGGCGAACTCTTCAAGGCGGACAATAAAGGAAACTTTGGAAGTCATGCTTAAGGGTTTGCGACGGCAGCACTTGGTTTAAGTACTTGAAATTGAACCAGGAGTTGTACTGGTTTGCATAGCCTGCGAATAAGGGGGTTTGGGGCAGTACTTGCTCCACTTAAGCGGAGGTTTCGGCTAAAGCGGCTGGAGCCCCTTCTAAGGTCTTAAGCGGGACTTTAGGCGCAAAAATGAAGAAGCTCAGCTTCTGGGATACTGGATGACAAGGGTGGTTTAACCTACCTCGACCTTGTGCGTTTGGTCGAACTTCTGCTAAAGCGCGGACCCTTTACAACCTAAAGTTGGTCTTGGTGCAGCAGCAAATAAGAGGCCGAGTCGGCGATCACCGATCGGATCGAGACTCGGCAATAACGGCGAAAGATCTTGCTGTGTCTCACGGTTGACTCCTGCTTAAGCGTCAATCTGGCTTAGGCCAGTTTTTGAGAATTCTTAATTCACGCTTAAGTTGGGATCAAGCAAAATTTGGCCCAAGTCGGGGCAATATACATTTTGTTGGCCTAAGGCCGCGAGAGACAGGCGATTACAAAGAGTGGTACTATACTAGCTAAAACTACGATGGAACACTCACATATCTGAGAAGATAATCTAAAGTGACCGTAGAGTGGCTAAGGGTAAGTACGAAAAGCGGCAGTACAAGATATTGCGATAAAAATGTGGAAAGAGACGAGGGCAAGCAGGCAGAGACCAGGCAAGAACTAGCGGCGGCCACGAGAAGAAGTGCGCTTCTTGGGAGCGGCCTTCTTGGCGGCCGGCTTCTTGGACTTTACCTGTCGGGGAGAATTAGGAGGGTTAAGAAGAGAGCGGCGGCCAGGGGACTTTACCGCGACGGTAGAAGGCCCAGCCTCCGGCTCCTCCTCCTGCGCCTCCTCCTCCGTCTCGTCGTCTGGGAAGGGAGGTTTAGCTCCAAAGGGAAGGTGACTTGAGGGGAGAACCTACCGGGTGCACCCATCGTCACGTCCTCGACCTCAGCTTCCTCCTCCTCCTGCGACTCAGCAGCGACCTCCTCCTCCTCCTCCTCAGAGCCTTCGTCAGACTTGGCGTTGGCAATGTCTTGAAGGGTGGCGGGAGTAGGCGGATAGGCGACACGTCCGTTCTTCGGGGAGAACGTGTGGGTGTCGCGGTAGCAGAAGGGAATGCCGGCGGAGTCGTATTCGACATGGAAAGGGATGGTCCTGTCGTCGGGGTCGTTCTCCTCGAAGTCGTCCAGGTCGAGGGCGGCGAAGTTCAATTCGAAGAACTTGTCGGCGTCCGCTTTGGTGTAGCCCGACGGGATGCGGTCGGAGCGGTCCTCCTTCGGAAGCTCGGCCCAGTTGAACTGGTCGATGAGAAGTTGGGTGTAGTGGCGGACGGTCGGCGAGGCGTCGGTGTGGGAGAACCGTTCGAAGAACTTGTCGGTGCCCATGTAGTCGATGCACTTGAACATGTGGGCGGCGAACCAGCGGAAGCGCGTGCGGAGGTCCTCAGACGCCTCGCGGTAGAGCGCGGCAGCAGTCTGGGCCCGCTTGCAGGACGCAACGAGTTCGTAGATGATCACCTCGGTGACTGGAAACGAGCTGATTAGCAGGGACGTGGAAGTGAGCACGGATAGCGCACCATCGGAAGCAAGGGCGTAGTTCCGTGCGATCTCCGCGTGGAATATGATGAGCTCCTCGATGGTCTTCGCATGATCGCAGAGGCGGGCGTCCAGGAGTTGGCATTGGACGCAGGAAGAGCCGAAGCCGATGCGAGTACAGTCGATGAGGAGAATGGTGCAGATAATGCACGCTGAAGGGGGCTAAAACAAAGTTTTAGCCAAAAGGGTCGCTTAAGCAAAAAGGGGGTTTAAGCCGGCGAACTTACGATGCCTGCCTCGGAGAAATCGCACTCGAAGACCAGCTGGTCTTCAACCTTGCGGATGGGGAGGAACTTAGGCTCGTGCTCGGTGTGGCCTTTCCTGGCGCGGGACTGGCGAGTTGTGGAGAACGGGGAGATTTGAGAAAAGAAGCGCGCGAAGGGCTTGCCCCTGCGCTGGCGGATCATCCACAAGATACCTCTCTTGGTGGAGGGCTTAAGATTGACGTCCACGTTGGCGGCGGACGAGTCCACCTCGGCTACAGAGAACGTCAGTACATGGAAAACCTTAAGTGGGATAACTTACCACTGAGGGGCGGCTTGTCCACGTTGAGTTTCTTAACGGCGTCGGCGAGTGCGGAGACGATCTCGCCCTCGTCGACCTCCCAATCGTATTTTGCTTTGGACGCTGGGTCACCTCGCGCGCGCGGGGGCATGTGGGTGACCTTGACGAACTCGTTCTAAGCAAACGAAGGGTTAGGTTAGGGATAGAAGGGGAGTAAGAATGCTTACGGGCGGCGCTGGGGCCCCGCGAGGCTTCTTGCTGGCAGAGGGTGCAGGGGTACCTTCGGCCTTAACTCCCTGGCGAATTATTAGGCTTAAGGTCTAAGAAATAAACAAAAGAGAAAGGGCGCACCTTGGGCTTAGCTGGTGGCGCGTCTGGACTGTGGGGACGTTTAAGCGGCGCGGTGCCATCGACCGAGCGGGTGGTACGCTTGGCGGGAGGCGCCTCGGCTTTGGCCTTGCCCTTGCCCTTGCCTTGGACAGGCGTTGGGGAAGGAGAGCGCTCCGGCGTTTCGTCTGCTCCCGGTGCATAGTCACCAGGACCAGGACGACGCGGGACCGACTTGGAAGCAGCGGGCGTAGGCTTGGAGGACCCCGGCGCGGAAGCGCGGAGTTTCTTCTTGGCGTCCTCGCCCTCGGCCTTGAGCTTGGCGGCGGTTAAGCCCGCCTTCGAGTTGGGATCAGGCGGTGGCGCGGGTTTGACGAATTCGCCCTTCTCGACGTTCCACATCTTGACACCTTTGCTGAGAGCAGGAGGCTCGGAGAGGACGGGCGGTGGAACGAAAGGGATTTCGAAATTGGCAGGGAGATACTCGAGCGTGTCGTTCTGCAAAGGACTTAAGCGAACGATCGCTAAAGCGAGTAAAAAGGGGCAAGACGTACCAAGGGTGGCAAGAACTCCAACCAGCCAACCGGGACCACCTTGAGCTTGCGATAGATCCAGCCGAGAGGTTGGATGAAGCGGAGGAACGTCTTCGGGAGGTTGAGACCGCCGAAGTTCTCCTTCCAATAGAGCTAGACAAGGTGTCGTTAGCTGAAAACTTAAGTGGCACGGGTGGAAAAGGACTTACCAGAGCGGGGATCGCTTGGTGGAGGGCCTTCCGGAGTGTGGACTCGTCAGTCTTGGCGATAGTTGGTGGTTCGAGCAAGAACTGGGAGAGGTCCGCGACCGAGTGGTGGTTGAAGGGACCCCAAACGGCGTGAGCACCCGACGTGGGAGTCGAGGCAGGAGCAGCCGACGTGGAAGTCGGTGCTGTGGCGGTCGACGTGCCAGTCGACGCCTCGGGCTTGCGCTTGGGAGTTGGTTTTAAACGGGGAGTCGACATGGGGAACGACGGAGAAAGAGAGAACGGGGTGGAGAAGAACGAGTCACTGGTGGTGGTGGTAGGAGAGAGAGAAGTGGGGGGTGTGGGAGAAATCCCGCTGAGCCCTCCCTGCTTTTGAAGCATTGGCGCAGCTAGGCACCGCAGGCATAAGCGAGAGGTTCTCCAAAGCTAAAAACATACCAAAATAGCACGGAGAACCAAAAATATCGCTAAGCGGGTGTCGAGTTTTCGCGATTAAGAGCCTTCCAAGGACTCTGAAAATTTCGAGTTGGGTGTCACCGGAGAGCAAATTCAGAGGAGAATTTAAAGGACTCACGGGACAGGGGCTTAAACTAGCTTAATCGGGCGGAAACCGCTAACTCCGGCTCCTCGATCAAATTACGTTTAAGCGGCTATTTGCATCCGCGGGTGGCGAAACCTCGGACAAGACCGAGTCTCGACCGCACGTGGCGAGACGCGTAACCTGGACACGTCCAAGTCGCGTGTGTCCTTTACTGGATAAATACTGGGGTGTCCTAAGGGCATCCGAATAAATTATGGAGGGCTACTACAGTCCTGCTTAAGTGAAAATCACTTGAAAATTGGGTGCTGTCACCAGCATTGCACAACATAAATTGGCCTCTGGTAAAATAAGACCATTGGGTGAACTTGAATAATAAAAATTGGAGAAGTCAGTCAAAGGCAAAATTTGCTTAGACAAGAGAAACTGGTTGACTGGGGACAGTCAAGATTTAAAAATTGGGGGAGATGATAAGCCGTGTATTGGAACACGCAGAAATCGCGTCGTTTTACCAATTTAATGCACGCACATAGCCTAAACAAGGACTAACGTGTCATCCTGCACGGTTAGTTAAAGGACTTACTGTGGTAATCACAGTTCGTGCGCGACCCGCTTAAGCAGAATATTCACATACTGCTTAAGGAGTTTGACGTCGAGCATGACTTAGGCATGGCTGGATAATGGTTCAGAAGCCACCACAGGGTCTAATTGATCAAGGGATTAGTACATATCCACTCTGTCTAATATTGGGCTAAAGGGAGAACCTACCTTAAGCCGACTTCTCGAAATGTTGTGTTTTGCTTGTTCACTTTAACGCGACGCGCCTGGTCACCTGATCTGCCGCAGTGCTTAACTCAATGGCGGTTAAGCACTGTGCCGGATGTCCGACTTGGCCGGCCTGCCAAGGAACCGATCAGTAACTTCCTAAAACAGGGTTGCTATTGATGATGTGAACTACATGTTCAGAACCACAAACATATTGGTGTCTACAGAGAGCTATTTAATGGCTGAGTTCAACCAAGGGATCCTTGCTAAAGGGATAAACGGTCACCTCGAGTGCGAGGTGGTACAAAACGACTTACTAAGTGATCGATCGACTTAGGCACCAAGTGAAACCTTGGTCCGCTTTTAAATGCAACAAAGGAGTCGGATAGCTTTCCGACTGAATAGAATGACTGTAATGGACCGACTAAATCTCGGATAATAACCGCCGCATGATAATAGCGTGTATGTAACTAGTATGTAGGAAATGTATATAAGGGAGGCATAGTTTAGTAGGACAGCACGAAATCTCCCCCAAGAGAGCCGGCAGCTACCAGCGCCCGCGCACCAAGGGAGACTAGGGCTTGTTTCGCTAAGACTACCTCCACGGAGTAGCTCGAATATAACAAGTTGACCGGCATTGATTTGCGAAACCCTTAAACCAAACGGACCGAGTTACGGAATTGTGGTTACCAGACAAAGTGATACTATACAACGGGTTCCAGACAAAGTGATACTATACAACGGGCTCCAGACAAAGTTAAACGACGAGAGAACACAGGATTTATTGTGCACGAAGTGGGACTTTGTCCGAATTGGTTACTTAAAAGAGAATCGCAATCGAAGCTGAGAAGCTGTAATATCTACAAGTCAACTCAGGCGTTCAGGACATTGGTTCTGCACTTGACGAGGCGAACAAACGGTGTTTTCACGCTTAACCAGCGCAATTCCTAAAAAGACTACTTAAGCCATCTCGGTACTTGGTCCTCGTCCTTGGAAGTACATTCGTGTAATCTTGGACAAGCATCTTTACTCGTCGGCGATAGACCTTGAAAGGGGTGTTTTGGTGTTAGTTTTGGTTAGTAGTTGTTAGTTGTGAAGGCCTTATCCACGGATTTGGTTTAAGCAGCAAAGCATCTTGCTTGTCAAGTTTTAGCATTAGTTTAGCATTCTGGTCTGTTCCCCGAGCACCCGTTTCAACGGATCTGATCCGTCCAAATTCCATACCTCCTATCCCAGATCTATCTTCACATTGCAGAGCGTCCCCAGGATTTCCAGGCTGACGATGAGAAATTTCTCTACGTCCGGTCTTATCTCCGGGGCACCGCACAACGATGGTTTGAGCCCGGCATGTACGTCAGAGCCCCCATCCCGCTCTGGGATGGAAACTTCCGTTTCTTCATCGAGGAGTTACAGGCCAATTTCGGTCCCCATGATCCGACTGGGGATGCCAGCAGGCCCTAAAGGCATTGGTCATGAAGTCGTCGGATCGAATCACCACTTATCAGGTCAATTTCAACAATTATGCGGGGATGATTGGGTATAACGACATGGCGCTCCATCGCTTCTTTTACAATGAACTTCTGCACCGGATCAAAGAACTTCTCACACACACCGACTACGACAACACTCTCAATGGTCTCAAACTTGCCACACGCCGGATCGATGCTCGCTATTGGCAGCATCAAGGGGAGCTGGAGCACGAGTGTGCTCAACAGAAAGCTACGTCCGGCGGAACCTACAGCAAAACCTCCGGCAACTCCGGAGCTTCTCCTGTGTCTCCCAGTAATAATGCTGGAGGCAAGGGGAAAGGCAAAGGCAACAAACTTCAAAAGCCTAGGCCCTCCGGTTCTACCCCCCCGGCTGCCTCTGGCAACGCAGGCCAGGCGTCTACCTCTATGCCGGCCAAGCCCAAAGCGTACGTCGATAAGCTCGATAAGTCCGGCAAGCTCAAGCCGGAGGAACGCAAGCGGTATATCAAGTTTAAACTCTGCCTTTTCTGCGGAGGTTCCGGCCACAAGACTAACGAGTGCAAGAAGCGTCCGGGCAATCAAGCCCTGGGCAAGGCAGGCTCCGTCTCTACTCCACCTGCTCCCTCTGCTGACACATCCTCTTCGTCCGAGTCAAAAAAATAGTTAGCAGCTCGGATACCTCCGCACTGAGCCCGATGTGAGCTGTCACTTTGTGATGCGCTCCGAACGCGGCCAAACGGGAGGAAAATCATACTCACGACGACGACTCCGTATACAAGAAATCGCGCCTCCAAATAAAAAGGCCAGACCCCGAATCGAACGGAGACTTTGCAAGGAAACATTATTGAGCGGGCTGTATGAGTCCCGCATGCGTTACCATTCCGCCACCTGGCCGTGATTAGGACAAAAGAGCATCAACAAACGGACGAAAGAACGAGACAGGTCCTGATCAAAAAGGGAGGGCCAGACTCCGAATCGAACGGAGACCTTGCGAGGAAACGTTGTGGGAGTCGGTACTCGCACGCGTTACCATTCCGCCACCAGGCCGTGATTAGGACTCGACAAACGGACAAAGAGACGAGAGAATTATATGAACAACAGACTCCGAATCCAACGGGAACCTACAAGCAAGGATCGAGGAGGAAAATATTGATTCTCGCACGCGCTACCTGGCCGTTCAATGAGCGTTTAGTCAAAACTCGACGCGCCTTCACTCAAAATGAAACGGAGGCAAAAGTTTCCTTGATGGTGTATCATGGCCAGACTTCAAATCGAACGAAGACCTCGTGAGCATACATTGGTCAACATATACGGCGCGCGCGCTACCGTTGCGCTATCTGGCCGGTGCTAGCGAGAAGGTCATGGGGGAGCAAACGGAGAAGGAGTGGTTGCGGTATGGGAAATGGAGCAACTAAACGGAGAACTCGGGTGGTTCTTGGGAAACGGGGCGACTGAAACGGGAAACGGAGGTGACACGAGGCCGCTCCGAGTCAATTTCTAACCCCTTCGGAATCGGGAACGTGTGGGGGATCACAGAGGCGAGTCAGAACTGAAAAGGAGGGACGTCCGTTTCCAATTAGAGGTATAAGTGCACGCGCGAGTATCGGACGGAGTATGGTATAAAAGCCAGCTGTATGATAACGGAATGGGCATCTTATTACCTCCCACTGCATATACCTAAAGCTACTCCCCCTGAAGTACACCAGGGAGGGGAACTAAATTAAATACACTCCGCTACGGGTCGTGCCGCCCAATAGTAGGACAAACCAAGGTCACCCAAAAGGCCAGGGCTTGTCAAGAAACCCTGTCCGTCTCGCCTCCGTTTCGATAAATCGATACGGGGGGGAATATAGTCAATCCGGAGTTGAAAGCGCGCGGTAGTAGATTACACGGCACACCACCAAACGGCCAGTCGCCTAACTTTTCTTTTCGGAGTCCGAGCGCATATCCTTGCGAGGAACCCACCCCATCGTACACGGAAGGCCTATCCTACACGATCATACCATTTCCCCCATTCAATTCGCACACTTCACCCCCGAGTCTTCGAAACAGAAGTGATTCCGTCTCAAGGCGTTCACCAGCGGAGAAACCCGGCTACGAAGGGAATCGCTATAGCCGTCCGTATAGTGTTGCACTGTACTGAAGAGACCTGCCGTCCGATACGTTCGAGACGGGTGGATAAAGCATAACAGATAACCCGAGTACTCCGGAACGGAACAGCATTCGCATTGCGGAGCGTACCCTTCGAGCAAGTGTAGAAAACTATCCATCCGCGGTACCTTCGGAAGGCCAGCCCCCAACAAAGAACCAAATCTTCGAGGAACCTGGCAAAGCGTTCAATCCAAAACGGAGAGAACTGTACACACACACACGCACCACAAATTATATCACGCATTAGCGTACCTTAAACTACGCAGCTCCGCGACAGAGCAATTTCCTCCTAGAGGACGAATTAAATTCTGTAAAACACTACTTGACTTTACCCACCCGGGTCAGGCAGTTCACAGAACCGCAGTCCGCATCACACCGAGCTGCGTTGACTCCGAGGTGCTTCCAGAGGTTTCTCTCAACGCTTCCACTCTTTCTCCGAACACTTTATATGTTGATCTTGATGTATCATTACTCTCCGCGGACTATATTTCTTCCTCTGGTACTCTCTCCGGACTCCTTGCAGAGGTAGGCCTAACCCTGCCTCCGTCTCTTGTAAAACGAATTGCCTCGGGATTCAACTCCTGCTTACAAGCTCTCATTGACTCCGGATCTTCCCACTGTTTTGTGTCCTCAAATGTCTGAATCCAATGTTTTTGTTCCGTACACGGTGTCTCCGGTTAAGCTCCGGTATCTTGACGGCTCTTGATTCATTATAAACCGACAGCTACAATTGCTCCCTCGGTTTCCCTCCGGCGATGTTCATCTAATGGAATTCTATATCACCTGTCTCGATTCTCCCTGTGATCTGGTATTGGGATATGATTAGCTTGCCCGCTTCAATCCATTGATTGACTGGCACAGCGCCACCATCACTTTTCCCTCAGTTCCCTATCTATTTTCCCACTAGCAATAGCTGCAGCTATTAGGATCAATCCTAATCTACCGGAGGTAGATTCGTAGGATGCAATCCTACACTACGTTTGTAGAATCGTTTTCAGCGCCCAAGCTGCGCCGCGCCGTGTCTATCCTATCCTATCCTACGTTAAATAAATTTTATGTTTTGCGGAAGCCCTCAATCCTATCATATCCTAACCCGCTCCTGCCCCTGCCATGCAACCCTATCCTATCCCATCCCATCCCACCGATTCACCTTCCCGGCCATCCAATCCTATCCTATCCTGCGAACGATTCGCCTTCCCAGCCATCCAATCCTATCCTATCCTGCGAATGATCCTATCCTATCCCACGATCCAATCCTATCCTGCATGAACGCACCTATCCTATCTTGCTCCGCCGATCCCGTTCCAATCCCTAAGAGACAGAGCGATCTCTAACTATCCTACCCTGCCCCGCCGATCCCGTTCCAATCCCTACAAGACAGAGCGATCTCTAAAATTAACCCATCCCATCTACAATTACCTTTTTGAGAAACTACGTCACTCCCATCCAAATTCCCTTTTTCGGACAGGCACGCGATTTGAAAGAAGCATACATATATTCTCAAGCATATCGTGTATCATGAAACCAACTCCCCCTGTAAATGACAGTTAGCTTAGGCGTCATCTCCGGAATATTCAAGCCCACCTATTTCAAAACTCAAGCGTCCCCTCGTCTTCCTTTGGAATCAAGGACTCCTTTTAAGACCCCGTCCGTCAGCAAAAATCAAGTTTCAGGGCACGCAAACATACCTTGACGTGGGACACCTCGTATTTATCCGTCCACTTGAAGGGTGCAGGCAATTTCGGGCTGTTCTAAAGGTCTCGTTAGTCGTCGTCTGCAGAGGGAATGTACGACGCTTACCAGTCGATACCAGTAGGTAGTGGTGCCGAACTTGACTGTTCTGCCGGCTATAAGTCGGTCTTTGACTACCACCGCATTCGACCGTCCGCGGCGGGGTTGCGCCGCCTCGGTGGCCTTAACCCCTGCCGGCTGCCTTCTCGCCTTCTTTGCCGCAGGAGCGCCGTCAGACTCGGTATCCGGGTTCTTTCGCTTCCCCCCGCTTCCGCCCTTTTTCCCACCAGCTTTGGCGCTGGAAGGCGCTCCAGCTGATCCTTCGTCACCACCCGCCTCAGCGCCGTCAGGCTTGACGCTGCCGGCGTCCTTCCTCTTCCTTGTCTTCGCCGATCCGTCACCGCCCGCCTCAGCATTGGCGCTCCCGTCCTCCTTCTCATCAGGCTTGCCCCCGGCACTCTCCCTCTTCCTCTTCTTCAGCGATCCCTCATCACCGCCCACCTGAGCGCTGCCACTCCCACCGTGCTTCTTCCTCTTCTTCGACAACCCGTCATCGTCGCCCGCCTCCCTCCCGCCCTTCTCTCCATCACGCTTGGCCCTGCCACCGTCCTTGTTCCTCTTCTTCGACGATCCGCCATCACCGCCCGTCTCAGGGCTGCCACCCCCATCCTTCTCTCCATCTGGCTTGGCGCTAGCAGCGTCCATCTTCTTCTTCCCTCGTGAGCCTTCTCACCACCGTCTGCGTCATCATTGTCCATGGACGGTACAGGCGACGCTGGGGTCGACGGCGCAGCGGGGGGCGCTGCGGGGGGGGGAGTGGGAGGCGGAGGTGGAGCGGGAGCAGGTGGTGGTGGAGGTGGCGCCTTTTCGGAGGCCGCAGAGCGAAGTCGTGAGTGACGTCCGCTGGCTCGTCGTTCTTGGGTTTCTTGACGGGTTTCTTGCCCTTGTCCTTCCTGTCCTCCTTCTCTGCGGGGTATAGACAGCGGTAGAGGAACGGAAGTGCTTCGTCGTCGTAATCCTCCTGCTCCTTGCGCAACCGCGAGTAGAGCGTGGATATGTCCTTTGCGTCCATGGTGGCGGGGCAGAAATTCTGCCAGGGCTCGTCTTTGCCCTCTTTGAAGCTTATGATGACATCGGCCTCTCGCTTCGGAGCCCCTTTACCCAACCAGTCTTTGCAATGTATCAGTTCACAGTCTTTGCATAATCGAGAACACCACTAACCGTAACATTTCAATCCCCAGAGTTGCAGCAAACGCCGCCCCTCCGCCGTCGTGGTGTTCTCCGTCCACTCGGGAAGCAAGGGAGCACCATCGTCGTTGGTTTCCACTTTCAAGAGGTCTGGGTATCGCCCGCGTTAGCACGCCCAGTCCCCGTTGGAAAAAGCAAACCGCGACGTACCCGGAAACACCTGTTCACCCCACCCCAGCAAATCTCCACGAAACTCCTTCGCATTGCTCAACACCAGTCCCGGCATATCGTCTGCCACGGCGGAGAAACTGATACTGTATTTAGCGACCTCTTTTCCAACTTGAGCGCAGCTTACTTGACGGTTTTCATTCGACCATCCTCTTTTCTCCTGTACACTATCGCCGCGAATATTGCCGCATCGCCGATTCCGCCCCAAACATGCCCAATCTTCTTGAGGAGGGCATTACCGATGAGCGTCGCTGCGTCGGCCTGGTTCCTAAGTGTATCGCTCAGCACTTTGGAGCAACGCTAGCCAGTCGGACCTACGCGCAGATGTGCTCAACGGGCGGCCCAACCTTATTCTCTGCGTTCGCCTTATCGGCCAACGCCTGGTACGTCTGCTGCTCCGTGGAATCGAGCGCCGCCCAGCCTTCGTCCCTCGCCTTTTGCCAAGGCGCCAGGTTCTTACCCAGCTGCCCACGGTCGTTCAGAGGGGTCAGCTCGACGGCCCGAGTGCGTAGGGCTTCCTTGTGTTCCTCCGCCCAAATATCCATGGCCGACTTGGCGACCGGTTTGGCTCCGGTCCAGGTCGAGGGTTGAGTCTGCCCCTTGTTCTTCTTGTGCACACTGCGATTGTAATACCATCGCTGTACTACCTGCGTCCCGCAGTTAGATATTGCGACCGGTCAAGCCGCAACGCCATACCTCGCGGACGTCCTTCAACTGGACGCTCAAGTCGTCTTGGAGTCCGAATTTGTCGATGAACTTTGGTGATACAGTGCTCGCGACCCAATCCTTTTTTTTGCCCTTCGTGAGGTTTGAGCCGCGTTCGAGGGTATGGAAATCGGCGAGGAATGTGTTGAGGAAGTCGGTGTGCTTGTCTTTCAAGGTGAAGCTAGTCTTTTTCGCGTTGTGGATTTCCTCTCCGTCTTTATGTTCATCAGTAGACATATCGGAGGACGAGGGACTGCAGTAAGATGATGGCTTTAGTTCTGTAGAAAGAGCGTCTTTGAGAGATCCAAGGTAATATAGACATCGCTTACCTTTGGACGCGTAGTCGAAGGCCAAAGCGCTTTTGTTCTGTTTGATGGTACATCACATGTACACTCGAACAAACACAATGTTTCTTGACAATTAACCACCACCATCGCCACTCGTCCCAATTGCCACCTTCTACAACGCCCCAATCCAGAGTCAAATTCGATTCCCTCTGTCTTTCGAGATCGACTTTGTGTCGCCCCTCCAGCCACGTCGAATTTGATTCGGTGGTTAATACAGCCCCTGTCTTTGTTGGTACGCGTTCTTCAAGCTTTCCATTGCAACTTTTGTTAACGTGCTGGAGGACTTTATCTAGTCCTCGCTATTCTCCGCCTCCGATTCTTCCCTTCTACCCTCTCCCTCCTTAACGGCGTGAGGTACGGTCGTGTGTGCTTCAGTGTATGACTCTTCTAAATAGAAGTATTAGACCTCCGTCCAATGGCGCCCGCGAAAAAGCGCAAGGGAACACTCCATGCAACCATCGACGCCTCTGATTCTGACTCAGACGGCTACACCGAACAAACCACCACCGTCACCAAATCTGGCAAAGTGACAAAGTCCAACATCCGAGTTCACCCAGCAAATAAAAAGTTCAAAGCGACTCAGATTCCAACTCCCGTTCCGGACCCGATTCTCGACGTGGAAGAGGACTTTGTCGAGGATGAAGACGTCGATGCCGAGATAGATGGAAAACCACAGGTGAGCACCCAGCGGAAATGTGCGTCATCTCGCCAATTGCTCACTATTGCGCCCAGGGCATGTCGAAAGCCATGAGCGCCTTTACCAATAGGCGGGATCTCATAGAGGCCGCCATCTTCCAAACCCTTTCGTCCGCGCAACTGGCCTCCGGCACTCCGGTTCAATGCGCGTGCAAGGAACCCGCAGAGTTCCGGTGCCCAGAGTGTGGGATCACGGACATGCTCTGCGGCCAGTGCCTGGTGAAGATTCACCCCGGCCACAGATTCCATCACATCGAAAAATGGGATGGGTCTGACTTTGTACGAGTCCCACTTCTCGACCTGGGACACGCGGTGCACCTTGAACACAACGGCGCCGTGTGTCCGAATGGCGGAAGAGTACCAGTCGGGCGGAAAACTGTGTTCGTGGATACCAACGGAATCCACGAAGGCAAGGTTTTCTTCTGCCACTGTGGCGCAACAGTTATCCCGGAGTACCTACAACTAATTTGTGCGAGACTATTTCCGGCGACTGTCGACGTACCGGCTACCGTGTTCACCTTCGATGTACTCAACAACTTCCACGTGCATAATCTGGTTTCCAAGAAAACGGCGAGCGACTACTACCGCGCGTTGCGGAAATTGACCAGCGGCGCCTTCCCCCACCTGACCCCAGTTCGTAGGCGTGGTTTCCATCGTCGATCTTCGCTGACGCCTTTTTCAGGATCGAGTTCGCGAGTTTATACGGATCGTTCGTGTTTGGCGCAACATTGTAATGCGTCGGCGTGCGGGGCAGACCCTGACGCTGAACATCGACCACATAATTGTCAATTGCTGTCCCAACTCGCTCGCGGTTCGCTGTCCTGCGTGTCCGGAAGTAGATTTCAATGTTAGAGAAGGCGGTTATCGATGCTGCCCGCGAGAATGAAAAGTGGGTCATACTTGCGATCAACACCAGTTAACTGACCGCGGACCCAGACATAAATACACGCTCTTCCTCTCATCCGACGCAAACTTCAAGTTGCAACGGAAGCAAAAGGTGGACGACCCCGACGACATCGCCCTGAACGACGGGAACACCTATTTTCCCAATAAGAAATATGTGGCAGTCATGGGGCGACACGACGATGTATGTGGTTGGTTCGACCCGCGGGCCGATTGTTGCTAACGGCGCGCAGAAATGTACATGTTCGGAGCTGAAAGCCGTCCGCATGCAGAATATCGTCAAATTCAAGAACACTGTTATCACCGGCGTCGTCGCCGTACAGTGCGCTCGGCATGGATTTTTCATGCCGGGCGGCATGGTGGATCTAACAAGGGGCGAAGGGTAAGCAAGTCGCATTTCGAGAGGCAATGGACGGATCGCTGACCGCTCCTGGACGGATACGATCAGCGATGGGTTGTCCTTACATATGATGTTTACTGCCAATATTTCAAGAACATCACCATGCGGTTCAGAGATTGGTTCCCCCAGTTGATCCCCCTCATCAGCCAATTAGGTGGCGCTGTCCCCAAAATGCATTTTCGCAATCACATCGCGCAATGCCAATCACAGTGGTCGACAAACTTTCAGGAGTTCTTGGCGTTCCTCATCGGCGAGCTTATAGAGGGCTCATGGGCGGAAATGAACCAGTTCGCAGGAAGCACTAAAGAAACTTACCACGGCCATTGCCACGACATTATTGACGACGGCTGTGGTCAATGGAATTGGGACAAAGTTATCCAGATGGGTGAGTACAGCCTTGAGCAATGCGACTCGGAATTAATGCTTCAACGTCAGGACAAACTCTGCAGAAAATGTATCGGGATGCACAAGCCGCGATCCGCAAGCGGGAGCCTCCGCTTAAGGCGTTGACGGAGACCACCGACCCTGCGTTGATCAAAGAGTGGTCGGCCATGGCGACGACATGGGAAATCAAGAAGGGTAAATATTCGAGTCCCTATGATGCGCATATCAAGAATGGTGCGTGCGCACCTTATTCTATGGGGGAGATTCGTTGCTCACACACCCCTCAGGGCCGCCGACCCATCGCAGCGCCTACGAAAAGTTGCTGCTTGCGGAATTAAATAAAAGCATGGCGAGCGGGGTCATCGGTTCCGGAGATACAGTGTTCATTACTAAAGGACTTTTGCTTGAAAAGGAGCAGTGAGTGTATCGTCCGCTGGCCAATTCTTCTCGCTCATTCCAGTGCGCAGACATCGGATCAAAGTGATTCTCAAAACCTCTACCCTGGACAAAGCCGTTCGGCGGAAATCCAAGCTGCAAACAGACATCACTACATGGCGCGTGGCGCAACTCGACCGTTTCCCTATGCTCCAAAGGGAGGTTGACGGCCCAAAAGTAGCGCCCGAGGAGACGCGACTATTGTTGCCGTCATCGTTCGATGCATCGCGACGACGAATTTTGCAGATGGTGGAGCTCGCCACGACCGAGTACCAATTGCGCGAAGGGACGGCGCATGACGCACTACAGGATGTTCGCAATGCTATCAAAACGTTCAACTTTAATCTGAAGTTCATGGTTGACAAGAAAATCAGAGGGCAGGCGGCGGGGACAAGAGCTCAAAGTTTCCTTCGGACGCTGGCGAACGATAGAGTAATTGCCGCAAATGAATACAGAACGACGCGCGGCGCTTTGCTGAGCCTGGGATTGCGGGAAGATGACTCGACGCTTCAACCGCTGGCGGACAACGAGTTGTACTCCAAAAACAACACGGATTCCACAAAGATCGGGGAAAGTAAGGAAGTCGACCCCTGGTTTTGGTCAGTAGGGCGGCCAGCGGGGATGAGCGCGAAGCAGGATAAGGAGTGGAGTGTGGAGAGTGAGTCAATTCTGATTTTATTATTCGTTGCATACGCGGTATTGACGTGCTTCCAGTCGACCGTGTAAAGTGGTTTCGTGATAGAGCAAACCTCCAGCGGGCGAAGGAGCAAGCAGAACTGGTGGATGTTGAGTTTGACCGCACGATTACAGCATTTGAAAAGAATGCTTCGGCTTGGAAGATACTACATTCTGAGTGCATGCCGGGATCGGGGGAGGCGTCGTACGCCCATAACAAATATCTAATGTACATTATGCTGGCGCAGCACTGCTCAGCTGCGAAAGTAAAGGCGCCGGGACTTTCGGAGAAGGACGAAGAAGATGAGTTGGCAAAAGCTCTGGATCTTTTGAAGAAGAAGAAAAAATCGAATCAAGAACTTCCAGAGGACTGGGAAGTGAGTGGTGCTCGTTTTTTTCGATGGCAATCGGACTCAACGCGTCCGACCAGGCTTACGCTACAGTGCTTTAACCCGTCCCGCTACGATCCGGACGCCGGCGATTCGCACGTTTCCCGTCGGTGCGACATCAGCGGATGGAATAACTGAACGTTATCCCATCCTATCCCATCCCATCGTACGGGGTGAGCGCAGTTTCGCCTTCAATGCAAGGCGATTGATCCGACGGCACTTGATCCCGGCGTCCTTGATCCAACGCCATAATCCTATCGCATCCTATCGCATCTCCATCGTACCATACCCGACTACTGCATGGGCGCGCTCTCGACTTTAACACAGGGAGATTCGCACCGGATCCCTGGGTCCTTGATCCAACGCCAACGGATAGGATAATCGGATCCTATCCTATCCTGCGGGCCGATAGCTGATGCGTTGATAGCTTGACTTTGCGGATGCAGGGGAGCGATGGAATTGGTGTTAGCGGTATTGCATGGATCATTGGGATAGGATGGGATAGGATGGGATAGGATGGGATAAGATGGGATTTGTTTCATCTCGGCCTTCACTTATCTCACGACGGACTTTTCCTCTCTTTTCTAACTCACTCGCCATCTCACTTAGGATTACATAGGATAGCTTAGGATTACATAGGATGGTTTAAAGTATATTAGAGTAGTGTAGTTAGGATGTACTAGGGCAGTAGTTAGAATTCAATCCTGTGAATCTACCAGAACAAGAATAGGATTGATCCTATCAGCTGAAGTGGTTGCCACTAGGGCGAGGGGGATGCTCCCAGAAAAAAAAATGAAAATTTGTGCACATATAGATCTTGGTAAGAAAATTATGTTCTGTCAACAAAGTTGGGGTGTGCTCCTTACCGTTCACTTGCTATGGGGGTTTTGATCGCAACTGCCCGTGGGACTGCAGCCAGGGCCACAGCCATTTCCAAGTCAGTCAGATGTTTCTTTCCAACAACACCAAGTGGAGGACTTTTTTTTAAAAAAAATCACGGCGCAATACCTGTGTGAAGTGTAATTTGATGTGCAGCACAGGTGGGTCTCCTCCACTTGGTGTTGTTGGAAAGAAACATCTGACTGACTTGAAATGGCTGTGGCCCTGGCTGCAGTCCCACGGGCAGTTGCGATCAAAACCCCCATAGCAAGTGAACGGTAAGGAGCACACCCCAACTTTGTTGACAGAACATAATTTTCTTACCAAGATCTATATGTGCACAAATTTTCATTTTTTTTTCTGGGAGCATCCCCCCCGCCCTAGTGGGAAAATAGATAGGGACTTATAATGCCATCATCCCTCAGACTTGGGTGCCCGGATGAGATACATAGTAAACAATATAACAAGTTGACACAATGTGAGTGCTGCTGGGCAACAGCATTGCACTACACAAGATAATACCACAAATCAACCCCGCAATGAAAAAATGTCAATTGTGACAGTCAGCACTGTAGGACGATAGGAAAGTTACAGTGCTAAACAAGTTAAGGGCGAGAGTACTATCCAGCGCACTATGAGGACAAGAGGAGAACTGGTGCATTGCAAGCTCAAGATGAGAACACTGTGAGTTCAGAACGAGGGCATGACAAGTTCGAGATGAGAGCTGCACATTGTAAGCTCGAGATGAGAACACGGGTACTACAAGTTCGAGATGAGAGCAGGCACATCCTAAGCTCGGAATGAGAACACTATAAGTTCAGAACCAGGGCATAACAAGTTCGAGATGAGAGCTGGCACATTTTAAGCCCGAGATGAGAACACTATAAGTTCAGAATGAGAGTACTACAAGTTCGAGGTGAGAGCTGGCACATTTTAAGCTCGGAATGAGAACACTATAAGTTCAGAACCAGGGCATGACAAGTTCAAGATGAGAGCTGGCACATTGTAAGCTCGAGATGAGAACACTATAAGTTCAGAATGAGAGTACTACAAGTTCGAGGTGAGAGCTGGCACATTTTAAGCTCAGAATGAGAACACTATAAGTTCAGAACCAGGGCATGACAAGTTCAAGATGAGAGCTGGCACATTGTAAGCTCGAGATGAGAACACTATAAGTTCAGAATAAGGACATTGTGAGTTCAGAATGAGAAAAAGAGGAGAAAAAGCGCCAAGATCTGAGATTTTAGTGGGGTCTAAAGGACAGTTAGGTCTCAATGAGGGACTGTAACTCTCTGAGCGACTTATAATGCCATCGTCATACAAGTTTGTATGACGAGATCAGATACATAGCATCGGGGCGTTATTTCCTACCTGGTCTGATGACCCGCACTCGGTACTGAAGCCTCACACCTCCACCGGGGCCCGCCGGAGCAAGTTCCGGTAAAGAATGTAAGGAACCGCCAAGTTAACCGATTTCCCAGGAGCACCGCTGCGTCCCGCCAAGTATCCACACTGATGGACCCATTCCAGGAGACCATTTCCCAGGTATCAAATCTCTGACAACCCTCTTTCCCACGCCACAGACTCAATCCCAGCCACCTGCCGGTACTTCCCGTAGCGCAGGGACAAGGCCACCGGAACCTCCTGCCCTGCACGTGGCCGTGGTATATGACCTTTTGTGATGTCATGCACCTCAAAAATATCACCACCACCCTTGGCGGATCTCCCGCAAGCCTTCTGACAGTGCTCCCGGGGTCGACTCAGCCAAGGGTTTGTCCCCTTTTCAACACAGAAGGACATGCGTGCGTGCACCGCCAAATCACATTACGTGTGAAGATCAATCTCTCCAAAAAAGAAACACTCGCCTGGTTTGAACTCATGCCCTCTGCCATTCTTCCGATTCAGCCTACCGAGCCAACCCTAACCACTCACCCCCAACAGACTTCTAACACCGAGGCACCGAGGCAAATATATCCCTCAACCCTCACACTGAACCGGGACCTTAACCCGGACCCTTAACCCGGACCAGCTAACACGCGTAACCGTATGTCACTGCTGATTCCGTGCTGCCGATGATGTTTGTGCTATTCCTTGTGGGCGAACCAAGCCACCGATGCCCAATCCGTGAAACCCGTCTGCGCAAAACATGAATCCGAACAAACATATAAATTTCACGACCTTGAACCGCACATAGAAGCCCTTCAAATCCAAGCAAACATTTGCCGCCAGCTGTAAGATTATACCGAGTCTAAGGATTCGATCAGCTCGTAAAGGGGGACCAAGGCGCGGATGGACAATCTGGGAAACCACTTTGCTGGAAACATCATTCCGAACAACAGATAAGGGCTTCCAGCCCGACACCATATGCACAAGCCATTCAAATCCACGCGAATCTGTGCGTGCGGCCTGGAATCCCACCCGTTCGCAAGGGACAACAAAGGTGCATATGGTCGATTCAACCAAACACAACACTGTTGGTGATTATTTTGAAAAACTTATCAGAAGCCTGAACCATAATACCGACTCGAACGGCTCAAGCAGTAAGGTTCTTGCTGAAAATTGTAACGAAATCTGCCAACTTGACATATTCAGGTGATTCAAGCCAGCGGTACACAATCCGCGAAACCTGTTGGCAAAAAACATTATTCCGAACAACATATGAATTTCCCGGCCTTGCACTGTCCATAGAAACCCTTCAAATGCAAGCAAAACATTCCCTGCCAGCCGTACAATTATACCGAGTCTATGGATTCGGTTGGTTCGTAAAGCAAAACAAAGGTGCCGGTGGACTATCTGAGGAACCAGTTCGTCAAAAACACCATCGCAAACAACATATTGAATTTCCAGGCGGGCAGCATACACGCAGGGCCTCGAGGTCCCCATAAATGTTTTCGGGCGGCCTGGAATCCTACCGAGTCTATGGATTCCACCAATTTGCAAGGGACAACAAAGGTGCGTAGGGTCGATTCAACCGAACAGAACAGCACCGTTGATTATTTCAAACAATGTATCAAAAGCCTGAAGCATCACACCCAGTCAAAGGGTTCAAACAGTAGGGTTCTTGCTGAAAATCGTAAGGAAATCGGCCAACTTGGAATATTTTCCGTACGGTGCGCACAATTTTTCTGACGCATACGAGGGATCAAGAAAGGTCAGTATGACTCCCCTGCACCACTGGTACACCACCACTACCCAGCCCGGGGCCTGGCCGAGTCAAACCGGTGATTTCCCCCCAATTTTCTCAATACCGACTCAACCGCTGCCCCAATCCCCTTCCCAAAACGGAATCATAGCATCGGGGCGTTATTTCCCACCTGGTCCAACCCTTACATCGACTATTCGGCGCACTTAATTTTCGACCTCGGGCAGAACCGCCAATTTGAATTATATTCCTTCCCCCCAAGTCAGCCGGCGGCGGTTCAAGTCCCGTTGCACACACATTGATTAAACCATTTAATACCTCTCTACATACAGACATCAGGCACTCCCCTTCGTCCTCACCTCTGACATAGCCTGAACACTTTTTTCAACCTTGGATTGTCGTTGCGGTTGCACTGCGCTAACCGCACGAGTCCGTGCGAAACCTAACTGATTCAACCATTGACTTCATGAAAGAATTATTGCCACTCACAATATCGCACACTGGGCGCTCACAGAGCGATCCCTGTGTTCCAACAGTTCAGTAAGACCTCTAGCGGCCATGAAAATTAGGCTATAATGATCAAACAATGTTAGTTATGTTTGTTCAACATCCCAGAAACATACCTTGCCAGCATGAAAGTAACAATTACCGAGTCGAACCATAAACGGAGCAATGCATAAATCGGCTTGAGGTGCAGCCTTCCCGAGGTATAAACCACCAAGCCCCTTCAAGCAAACCGCTCAAGAACAATAAAACTCACCCATATCGCAGTTATCGTCCTCAATCTCCACTCTGATTCGTACGGCGGGCCGCCGTGTTGCAGCGTCTGCGTTGTGACTGCGGCACAAACGTGAGATAAATGAGATGTCCGGCCCCTCTAGGATAACGTCATGGCAATAAAGGCTAACTTTCACCGAGTCCCGAAAAATGAGTTAAAAGTTCGCGTGTGGAATCAAACGACGTAACTTTGCACGACTTACCGACTCCGATAGCAACTGTGCGCACATGAGAAATTCGAGTGGTCGATCCTCGAGCAGCGTAGGATAAAGAAACAAGGATAGTGCTGAGCCTATAACCCCTTAAGCAAATCGAGCGTCGCAAGTACCCTGCGCCAGCCAAATATCCAAAGTACCCGACATGGAAGTCCTCGAGCGGCCGCAAGGTCAGTAACAACACATATATGGTCGTCTGAAGCTAGGGAGTCGACACGATGAAGGTTCCGCCCGAGCCGAAGCCACCTTGAAACGCCGCGGCGGCAAACGCCACGAACAGCGTGACGGCGCACCCCTAGTCTCTCGGAGACAGACGCTTCAACGAAAAGCTCGGAACTCGCTTGTTGAAGTCTGTTGATTACCGCGGGGGTCCGATCGCAGTAGCCGCTTATTATGTAATTGCGGACTTTGAATTCACACGTGCCCCATCACTCAGCGCGAATTTGCCTCTTCCGCGCGTTCTACCAGCCCGTTGACCACCAGAGGACGCGACCCACATTTCCATGGCACACTAGACGTAATATCAGGTATAAATTCGTCAAGAAATTGGTTTGGACGGCGTCGAGTTCACTCGGCATTGGCCAAAGTTCGATCCGGGGGTCTGCCAATCTAAGACATCTCCAGTTGCAATGGAGTTCTGTTATGGCTTGTCGATCTTCCTCCCTGCTGAGTCTTTAGGGCACCGAGACGTTCAAACCCTACCTTGGCCTTTCTTGAATGTCCGAATCTAAGCGCTTGAGCCTGCGAGTTCCAAGGCGGTCAATTCGAAGTACTTCGCAAAGAAGCCTTGACTGTCTGGACCTTTATGTTCACTTCCTTTCAACTCACACCATGTTGTATGTTTATAACCAAATTTATTCTGGAATTGTATAGAGAGACAGCAAGTATTAGAACGGCGCGCCACGGTGTGTGCGGGTAGCGATGAACCATCGACCGCGCGCATTATGACGGCGGAGTCCGAGTGACGCACACTGCGCACTTGGGAGGTATGACGATTGCGGCAGGTTGGGCCATCGCGAAATCGACAGGGAAGGAAGAAAGTGATTGGAATGGGTACAAGGGCGTCAGGCGGCGATAGTAAGAGAGATGGGGATTACGCTGGCGAGATAATGTCCGGGGTACAGAGAGAGGAGGGGAGGGGAGGACAGAGTGGAGGAGTGGAGGAGGTGAGGGGGCGCTTCGGGAATGTGCAGTAGCGGCGGCGCGAAGCCGACTCGGAGGTGGAGGCCCACGCACAGCTGTAAACTGCTAGTTGACGGCGACAGCAACACTATCCCCGTGCGCCAATCCCGCACAGACGGACGGCCATTTGTGTGCGAGAGCGGGGTGAGGGCGGGGAGAAGGAGGGAATCAAAAGCAGAAAAAGAGTCAGACGGTAAGTACGCATCTTTATTCCCTCAAACCGATGCTGACAATGTTCCCCGCGCCAAGTGCACCGCATTGCGACGTCCGAATGTACGGGTGTGTGAGAGATATGAGAATGGGGTGGGTGTGCGGTACACGTACCTTGTTGCCCACGCGTACTCATTCCCGCGTCCTCCCCCTCGATTTCCGCGTGTCCTGAGAACTAATTGCGGTGAAAGCGAAGGGTTGAAATTGTATAGTGTCGAGGGTCCCATTGCAGCGAGTACTGTATGCTGTGTGCTTGTCAAGTGTTTTCCGCAGCACAAGGGGGCCACGAGGCAAGTCCGACCGAGAGAATAGAGGCAGCGAGAGTCCCTGTCAACCAAGTACCCATTGGCGTCCGCTGAGACTTGTGATATGGAGGAGTAGCAGCGCCCACTTGAGTGGAGGCACAAGTTCGCCGTTTCTTTCGGGTTTGCTGGCCTGGGAAGGTCAGGGGCGTTTGGGCAGAGCATCCGGGAGGAAAAACAGAGTAAAGGCTGGGCGGAGGGTGAAGAGAAACACGTCGTTGGTGCTGCGGAAAAGAAGCGGGTGGAGGCACGTGCTAATTGAAACTCCGCAATTACATAATAACGTTCTACTGCGATCGGACCCCCGCGGTAAACACAAGACTAGCGCACCCCTGGTCATAGTTTGGGAAATGCCCCTGTCGCAGCAGGTCGGTATTTCTGAGGAATGGTCTATGACCCAGGAAATCAACGTGAAATGCTGGCGCGAGTTTCGAGAAAGGTGGCAGTAATCAAGGAGGTGCTGCATACTGCACAGTCAGATTGAGAGCCGCAGGATACACGCGCAAGGCACCAGGAGGACATCAGGAGTGGAGAGAGGGAACCAGAAAGTACGGAACGCGGAACGGACACAGAGCACTCCGTGATCCGCGTCATCCAACCGCGCCGAGGCTTAATTTCAGCCCAGGGATACCAGAGGACGAAGCAAGAACAGATTTATTGGAGGAAAAAATTCGCATGCGCAAAGCAGCCCAAGTTTACTAGGAATCTTGATGTTCACAAAGCCGCAAGACCAGTGGGTGGAATCACAGAAGAGGGCAAAGCGAGGGGGATGAAGAGTTGCCTCCTCGCGTTGTGGGAGTAAGGAACAAAGAGGCGGTCGTTAACGCACAATCACCCACGCGGTGATTGATGGAAATGGACACAGAAATAACTCACCGTCGGCGCTCCCAGGGGCAGAATCGCGGGAGTGAGTGCAACACTCGAAGGTCGCAGGCGAAGGGAAATTTGCAGTCAAGAGGGCGCGGGGCGCGTTCATTGAGTAAAATAGTCAACATAGGGATCGTAACTAAAACCCCAGCTGCGGTCGCGGAGGCACCTTGATCCAACCTCGTGCGAGGACGTATTGCATCTTAACGCCGACACAGGACCAACGCTATGGTCGGGAATACATGTAAGAGGATCGCGCGCGGGGAGAAATTAATTAATTTGCGACACACCTCCATATGATGTTGTGCCAATAATCAGATCCTCAACCCATCGACAGCAGCCATGGTGTGCGCGCGAATGCCTATGAAGGTTACAAATTAATCAGGCCCCACAGTACAGGGAGAGGGTGCTAACTTCCAACTCACAAATCAGTTGCCGTTTCAAAATTAAGTGCAGACTTACCTGGTCCACAGGCTGGTTCTACATCCTGTTGGAATTTGAGACTCAAATCGAGGTAAAAAGAAGATCACATGCTAAAGATCTGGCACACGTCCTCTTAGCCTGCGGGCACAGGGCGTTCGCCCAGGGGCAATTTCCAAGAGTGCGGACGTGAGTGCGCGATCATCAAATAAAGGGCGCAGTGGCAGCGAGAGAAAATAAGGAGCGCACCTAAGTAGGCAAACGAGATCCATGCGATATCCGCTTCCGTGCGCGAAAGTGTGTTGGTGTTACACCCTCGAGATGATTCGGCGCCTATAGAGAAGGGTTGTAAGCAAAAGGAGAGCATAAAACTGCGGGCCAACGCACAGAAATACAGTAAACGGAGGGAAGACACGAGCGCAAGGAATCGTTGATTCGAAGCAGGAACGATCGCACCTAGAATGTTAAGCGCCACGGGAGACAAGTAAGGGTTGGTAAGGCGGTTGAAGGGAGTGGTAAGACAGACCCTAATGGCGCTTTCATCCAGTCAACGGGTTGCGAACTTGCTGGCGAAAAACGTCCAAATATTGCGCAGATGACCGCGGGCAAAAGCAGTTTGGATCACCAAGACCCGGGCGGTATGTGCACGGGAGGAGTTCCAAATGGGGGACGAAACCGAACAAAAGAGTGGTCAATGATATCTGCGAACGCAAACGATATCAAGGTTATACTAAGGCGGCGGAAAAGGAGTCAGGTAACGCACCATTAAAAGTTGCCTCGCCACGGAGTTTGCGGGCCTCAGTAGTCCATTCTTTCTCCAGTGTACTCCGAACCAAGTACCCGTAAAGGGCGCCGAATGAATGAACGCGTCGAATAAATGAACGCGCCGAATGAATCCGCCGAACTTGCAGAACCGCGGCTGCCAGAGTCCCCGCAATTGCAGGCTGCAGACGGGACACACAGCGGATTGGGAAGCACAGTGGTGAGGAATCGGAACGTAGGCGTCTATTTTCCCGGGCCAAACGACCAGTAAGTATTTTGAAGGAAGCGAGATGTCGAGTGTATAGAATGCCAGGGGCCGAACACAGAGTTTTCAGAAAATAAACAGGGCTGATACAGAGAGTCTTCGCCGCGCCTGCAGAGTGCAACACGCTGAGAACAAATGCTGGTAGAGATTCGCGAGTCGGACGGTGACCAATCGCGACGGGCGGCGTGCATTCCAGCACATTACAACAGCTGACGGGTCGGCAAGGCGTGCGGAGGCGACAGAGAGAGTGGACGAAGAATACTGAGGCGGCAGGTCCGTCCGCGTTGTGTTCGTGAGGGAATTGGCACGAGGCGACGACCACGCGATGTGGTGGTGGGAAGGAAGCAGGAAAACGGGCCGTATGATCCGGCACCGCCACGATCTCTTCTCCCTCCCACTACCACATCCGACTCGATGCTCCAGTGTGGTCCTTTCAGTGTCGTCCTTCTACACAGAACCGCGGTAAGATGGTTAGTTTTATTTCTTTCAGCATTGTCGTTCTTGGAACCTGGGACGCGTGCGGAGTTCTGCCCTGTTCTGTTCGTGCTGGGAGCAGGGTTTAGGGTCTCCGTGTCTTCTATTCGAACGTACTTTCTGCCGTGTGTGACCCGTCGAGAGCACGGGAGCGCTGCCCCCCCGTCCATTCCAAGCCTCTTCGCCATGTCTTCGCTTGCTGACGCCCTGGACCCTGCACAGATAGCTACGATACACGATCGCCAGACTTTTAGAATGCGTTACAAGTGCAAGGCTGAATGTTATTTTGGGCAGATGGACGTAGGTATGTCGTCTAATACATGGCTACGCCCATCCGCGCTCGACAATACTTATCACTTGCAGATAACACTGGTCGCCGGCGACGCGTTTCAATATCCAGGGCGACCAGCGGCAGCACATCCGAGGAGAGGGGGAAGTGGAGGGCGCGATGGGAGCCGACAAAGAGGTGTGTATCGAGTACCCCCCCCATCTTACCGTCGGCGCGTATCATGGGAACACGGGGACGCATTCACCGGGGATGCCATGTCGGATAGCGTTAACGACTTGGCGGAATTGTGCATCGTGTTTGCTGCCGTCCACCGCGTCATCAATATCTTGCTTTGTGGTCTGGCAATCCCAGTCCCCATCTCGCACGGCTCCCCCTTCTGCTTTTGTCACCCATTGCTGACCCTCCCTATCTTGCCCTACAGACGCCTCCGCTCCTTGCCCGCGGTGCTAAATTCACCGTCCCGACGCGATGCCGCATTTCCACAATGGTTTCCCTCAAGAGTCGGGACGAGGCGCTGCCCGCTTGTGCAGCATTTGGAACTCGATGAGGTCGAGCATGGAAGGACCGTCAGGTGGTAATTTGGTTTCTGGCCCTCTTCTCCACTCTCCTCTCCCTGGCGGTATCCTGCGCTGGCGGGAAGGTACGAGTCCGTCCCGCCATGAGTCGAGCGAGGATGTGCATACGTGCTCCTCGTCCCGCGTAGTTCCCCCCTCGCATATCTCTCCACTCTTGTGCGTTAACTCGTTGCTGATACTCACACATAGGCTAAGATCTCGGCATCGGTTATCCTTTTCCTGCGCGCGAAGGTGGAAGATTGTATGGTACGTCTCCCTCATTTCGTTCTCCACTCGGGTCGATGCGGTGTCCTCGAGGCCGCATCCGCGTTACGCGCAGAACTCCTCGCCTTCATTGTCCGAAGTCCTCAAAAATTTGACATAACCCTCGTTTCTACATCGCCGTTATTTATCTTTACTCCACGTGCAGCACGCACTCCGCCGTTCGCGTACGACGAGGGAGGACAACAGGAATGTGGATGTGGATGGCCACGGGCGGCACCACGATGGGCGGAAGGGTGAGTCTTTGTTATTTATCCATTCTTCTCACTCTCCATTCCGTGGACGGGGGATACTGCGCGCTGCGCTCCTCGCCATGACCCTCGTTTGCGCCCTCACCCTCCCTCCCCCGCAATATGCCCCCCGTTTGCAGACCCCCCCGTTTGCAGACGGCATCCAACTCGCACTCTGTGGTGACGCAGCTGCCTATGCACTTGCCGTGCGCGTACGTGTCGAGTCCCCGCGCTGCGCTGCAGGTTCTACTTGCGTGCAGAGATGCGCGCGGGCCGAGTCCCCGCGCAGTCTCCTCCCTGTTCTCGGCATCTCCTCTTCCCCTTCTCTCCTCTCCTCTCTCCCTTCCCTTCTGAGTCCATACCGGCCCGATGTCTGGACGTAGTTTTCAATAAATTCTATGTCTTCAAAACCTGCGTGCTCCTGGTCAGTGAAGAGTGCGTGGCTTGAATAGGAATGAAGTGAAACCTTACCTGGACTGAATTACTTGAGGGGCTTCAAATTTCGAGTATTTGAAGCCGGGAAGAGGAACACGGAAGGGAGCTGTATTCGGTCAGTTTGAATTTGACAAAGAAACAGTCAGAGTGCGTACCTTATACTAGGATTCGAGTTCTACCTTCCTTCATCCAGGCAAGCGGAGGATTCATTTGTGCAGTGCACACTGGCTGAATACCCTCTGAAAGATTGATACTTGAATGCCGAGAGAGCGTACTTGCTGCAATAACACAGGACTCGATTGGCGCCGCGCAACTAGTTTTCTATCGTTTTCGAGTCCTCGATGAGGGTTTGGGTGAACGAAATCAAGGTCAATAAGCCGACGCAAATTAGCGTTGAAGCTTACCTGGCAATGGAGTGAACCGAGTTGAACACGTAGGTACTGCAACCCGAGGTCTCGATTGAAACTCAAAGTTGACTTGGTGTTGAAGAAGATATTGATCAGGTTAAAATTGAAGTTGGAGCCGAAATCGTGTTGGGGTGGATTGAAGGGCCTACTGAGCATCTGAAAACCAGGATAGTGGAGCAGTCAATGCGATAAACCGGAGTAAATATGGGTGTTAGAACTCGGCATGTAAAGTTAGATCGGTAAGTGAGTTGTTGAAGAAAAGGTCAGGGAATGACATGTAATGAGGACAGAGAATTGCCCACCGCGGTTGAGGTAGGTAGGTAGGTAGGGTTACACGGCACGGTCCAACTCAGGAACGCCGGTTTCCAGGAAGTATCCCGGTGTAGGCACTAATTACACCATCGTCCCTGGGCCTCTTCACATCCCCTTAGCCGAGCTCACGGTCGCGTTTGCTGCACACGCCGCGGTAGAACCAAAGGTACATAAAGAAACAATTGGTAGAAATGAGAACCTCGAAACAAGCCCGGGACCGGAACAACTCAAACCTTCGGAGTATAACGCACATTTCAACATGGCATCTGAACGAAACACTTGACGGCAGGTGATGACTTGATATGGATAGAGCCCACGGACTCTCAATTTTCAAATAATCATGATCCTGCCGAGGTGGTATGTGCCAGCGCGCTGTAGAATTATCCTCCAAAGACTCAAGTCCTCCTGGATGTAATAAGAGCTTGTCATTCAGGTCAACTAACTCCTCCAACCATTTCCACCGACAATGTACAATGCAGATGGCCCGATTAAACCAATGAGGCATCTATTGAAAGACGGTCGGTGCATTAAGTTGGTGCTTTGATACAGTGACATAGATATCAGTAGCCTGGGACACAATTTTCTGACAGTGTGGTCCTTGCTGAATCAGAGTCTGACAGCTGTTCAAAGATGCGGAGAAGTCATCCGACCCATTCTGCGCCGATTATTTTCTTAAGCGGTACTCATTCCAGGCTCGGTCTCGTTCTGGGACGGTTGATACAAACATTACAATAACTACAAAGGACAAGGTCAGTCAGGAGTAAATGACGCAAACGTGTAACTCTTCCGTCCCGGTGTCCACCGCGCGCCTCCCACAAATCCACCACAAGGGAATGCTCATGCCTGCGTATGCCGCGTCACTGGCGGCGACCCGAAGGTGTGCTACGTCGTTGCGGAGTTCATGCAAATCCGAGCGCGCGTACATCCGATGTGGATTGGTGAAGTTGAGGAACAAGGTGAGCGCCTGTGAGTGATTAGGGATTTGAAGAGGAGGAACAAGAAAAAAACGTATGGTGTGGTAAGAAGACAAGAGTTTCATTACTTCCAAACCCGGCGGGTCGTTGATCTATGATTTTGTGTTGATCGTCAGGATTGCCGGGAGATCGAATGCAGGCGGGCGCGAAGCCGGTGTTCGTACGTCGCGGGTCACGGGGCAGTCAGATGACAAGAAAGAGGGCATTGGAAGGGGGAGAGTGTATTGGGGGACAAGAGAGGGGTAACAGGCGAAAGGGTAGGTCTGAAAGTGGGGAACGGCCTGGGGCCGCGACGACATGCGTGTCGAGACGAGCAGGCTGTGTACGCGTCGAGTGGCGGGCCACGGACCGTGCTCGACTGCGACAGCAAAATTTTGAGCAACGAAGAAGGTGGCGTTAGAAGAGGGTGGGTGGGGTGATGTGTCAGCGGCGAGGCGCGTTCGGTGCGGGATGCTGAACGGGTGGATGGGGCTGGGTGCGGTCAGGCGGCTTGCGCTCGTCGTAGTGCTCATGGTGGTCGTTTGGGAAGAAGATCGACATGCCGTGATGTGCCGGGCCGCGAGCCGAGCGATTGCCGTCGCCGTCGACTTTGCGTCAACTTGTAGTTTGCTATGTTGGCTAGGAGTGAGTCAGGGGAGCGGTTAGACCAAGATTCTTCCGGGAAATCAGAGGAAAGCCCCGGGAAAGCACTTACAGGGGGTGCTCTTTCCAGTCAATCCAAGAGCCAGCCCCTATGTATTGTGAAAATTGAACATCAGTACGGGCTGGGGAAACAAAGGCTACGTTTGTCAAAATTCTGCTAGGTATCTCGATGAATTGCGGGAACCCAAAGAGTAGGGTGAAAAATGGTGTGGGTAATAGGCTAGGTTCAAATACCTTTAAGGCACACTCAGTACCTGGAAGTACTGGGATGCACTTGGATCTTATGTTCAGTTCGACTCTTGAGCGGTCAAATTCAAACCCCAAGACAGTAAAATGATCTATTGATTTCATTACAGATGTATATGAGGGAAGAGGTAAGCTGAATGCGGCGGGTGTGGACAATAGGGATAGCTCACGGTTTGCAATAGGAAGGAGCGGTCTCCTTGGCCGGTCGATGGGGTGAAGAAAGAATTGGGCTGGGATCAGAAGGTGACGTACCGCATAGCCGGTCAACCGCCGGGTGAAACTCTCTATATCCTGTCATGCCCTGTCGAGGCTGATTTGGAAACAGCGGAAGCCTCGACCTTGTTCGAAGCTGGTACGACGTAGGAGACGGGGAAATTCAGAAAATAATGACCGGTGAACCGAATTGAACTTGAAGCGAGGTGACAGTTGAATCGTGCGAAGGTGACCAGATATTTGAGGGAATTGAAGCTGGGAAGGTAGGAAATGAGCTGTGTTATAGCCAACAGCATCGAGTGAAAATTAGCACCGCTAAAATTGGGTGGATCAGGATTAGTAGTCTGGCAACATTGGACTACCAAGGCTCACTGATACACAGGCGTTAGATCAAAGGTCCACGACGTGAGGTGAGCCAAGGGCGTTAAACACAACTAATATTGCGCGGGACACGTGAATAATATACTTGGAAGATACTATCAGTAGATGATGCAAAGACGCATCGGAAACCCCTGAGAACGCGGACAAATACTCAAACGAAGGCGGGCGAATGGCCCGGAATGTTCGTTGCGGCATACATGCTGAAAGAATAAGGATTTAAATGAGTATGAGTAGAAGCACAATTAATTGGTGATATGCCTTAGCACCGGGTTGACGATAGTCCTTCCATCTCAATTCTGCACGGATTATGTCCTAACGGTCAATTTACTCACTTAACTTGCTGTATGGATACATGATAAGAGGAAAATCAGTTCAGAGAAAGGAAGTGAAGGGTAGTGTGTGAGAATGCACACAAACATGCATGTGCGGCATGCAGACGTAGGCACGCGGTGGTTACGTCGAATGATGAGCCATGGACCGTGCTTGACTACGACAGTAGCGTGCGCGGAGCGGAGGGGAAACTAGCACAGCGATACCCCAGGAATCAATATTGTCCCACGCAGCGGTAACGCGAGAGCTTGGTGTGGTGGTGGAAGGTAAGACAGGAAGGTAGGAGGAATTAGGGACGGGGTGGTAAGGAGTGCAGAGAAGATGAAGGTGAGTACAATAATGTTCCAGACTATCTCATATCCAATGCACCATTTCCAGCCTTTCCATTGTTTTGAGCAATTCGAGTCGGCGGCAGGGAGGGAAAAGGCGCATCGGTGCCCGGGCGAAAGGGGCGGGCGCCGTTGGGCAAAACGGGCAACGGCGGTGCGGTATGACGTTCACTTTGCACATTTATTATTTGCACAACACTTTCCATGTGCACTACACTTTTTCACACCTTTTTCGAGGCGCACACCACTTTTCGTCACCCGCGCACCATACTTTTCGATGCACACTGCTTTTTTAACTCGCCCCATTCGGCTTCGGCCCAATGTGGAAGTGAATTGATGATCAATTGCCGTATATTGATCTTCGCACGGTTCAGGTCAAGCAAAATCAAAGCGAAAAAATGCTTTCCTTGGAATGCAGGGGGCCTTAGATCCAGGGGAAGAAACTAGATAGGCCCTGGTAAATGTCGCGATGACTTTGGTTCTGGGGAAGCAAGCAATAATGAACCAGCATCTCAACTTCACCAATGCGAAGGGCATCGCCGAGTCATCTATTGTGAACAGTTTGGTTTATTGATATCATGAGAATGTATCTGGTTCTCGAGAGTCCAATCCTGTCTAATCCGACTCCTTGGTTCATAATCCAGTGGTGGATTGGTGAGTTGTTGGATCGGGGATCGATCAAAGTGTTGGCCCGATATTGGGATTTTAAATCGCCCAGAACAGGCTCGGGGGCATATAACACACGTTCGGACGGTATTAACCGTTCTTTAACGAGATGCCTCGCGTTCGTTTGGTTGACTTTGGTTCAATCCCCATGCAGGTTATCCCCTTCCTTCTGCCTCTGCTCTCCGGCTGCATCTTTGACGTCGCTCCTTCCCCGCAGTTCCAAAATTCATCAAGAAACCAGTGCGCCAACAGGCCCCAACCGAGCACAAGGATGTATTGAAAGTGAATTTCTCTCACAGGTCCCGAATTACTCTGACGGCGCAGCTCTAAAATGTATTAAATTCCTCAACGAGATGCTCCCTGCCGCTGTGCGCAATTCAACCCGATTCTCCATTCAACCCATTTCCCTCGCACGATGCCCGGAGTCTTAAGGATGGCACAGGTCAAATGTGCACCTCAGCTCAGTTCAAAGCTGTTTTGTTGTATTGAATCGCGCAACTCGGGCTGTTCAACTGCGAGATCTTTACCGCACCGCCTGCAGTGAAAGGATATGAACGACCAGTTTGATTGACCCATCGTGTCATTTCCCCCCATCTTTCTGCGCTCCCCTCCCCTCCGTCCGCGCGTTCCTCAAACCAGGATGGTCGCTTCCCCGGATAGGATCAAATTCCTGAACCACAAAATTGCTCAAACCTTGGCTCAAACACCGCTTCTCTCGGGGCTCGCTGCTTGGACGTTCTGCTGGCCAGGGTCTCGCTGCGTTGAATCAAATGTCGCTCTTCCGATATTACAAGTTCTCCGAATTCCATCCAATGCGGCGGTTGAATCCGGGAAATGCAATGAATCACTGTGCTCAACCGAGTTCTTCCGCCCTCTGTCTCCCTGGATTTCACGATTTGTTCCCAACCTGGACCATTGAAGCACTATTCAAGTTGCCGCTTGGTTCAACGGCTCGTTGAATCATTCCCGGACGTGCCAATCTCAAATAATTCAATTTCCCACGGCCGAGAGAACCACGCACAGCGCCTGTTCGTGAATTCAAATGGACCTTAGGGAAGCTTCACTTCACTAGATCTCCTAGCCAAAATAGAGTGGTTCGAAACCAGGTTTCATATGTCTCATTTAGCGCCGGACTAAATTAAATCTTATTTCTTTTATTTGTGCCACCCACGCCTCGCTGGATTGCGATGGTCTTCAAATGAATATGTACTCAACATCAGTTACGGCGCGCCTTCGAACAACACCTCATACTGTCTGCCGGAGCGAAGCGGAGGAATTGTCTTGTTTCATTTAAAAGTGACATGTTTAGCTTTTGTTTGGCTGTATGTACGCGACGGTGACAAAGCGATCATACGTAGGCTCGGGATCAGCCGGCATCTTAAACTCGACCTCAAAAGTCCAACAAGACGTGAAGCCGCCGGCCGATGCAAGAGTCTTTCGGGACATAATAGCGGGACAACTCAGAGAACCCATATACGACGACAGTCAAAAAAAGTGTGGTGCTCACCAAAAAAGTGTGGTGCGCATAATAAATGTGCAAATTGAACGTCATAGTGCGGCAGGGTGGCGACTCACATGTGGTCGGCATCTCAAGTTGACATTCGCATTTTCGTGGAATAAATAACCCTGGCGTCGTGGTTTTCGGGTTGTCCTCATAGTTTATTTCTGAACCACTGGTTGCCCGTGATGTATTGGGGCGTAAACATTTACGAAGGCACAAAAGCCTACAAGACCTGATTTTCAACGAAGTGATTGGGATACAGGGCGGTGCCATACGGAATAAGTTCAATTTCGAATAAGGGGCATACCAATCGTGGGTATGGATTCAGATGTTGTGAAACTTGTAATCTTGCGGGCATGCATTGACTTAGAGCATTGTGACATAACAACTCCACCAGGCCGGCAACTTAATTTACTCAAGAGGGGGCAACCTACCGTGAACACAATGCTGCTAGGTGAGAAATGGTGGTGGCAACTCCCCTACAGGTGATGGGTAAGTATGAGACAGGTGGGTGGGGTGGCAAGCTGTGCCAATAAACACGGCGCCGTCCCCTGCGGGTAGGGGAACTTGGCCGTGTCTGTTGAGTACTGCCGGGCACGGGTGGCCCTATGCAGTCTTCCCATACCAACGGCACAGCAACGGATGCGGGTGGCCGGGAGATATGGGGCGGGAGGGAATGGGGATTGGAGCAAACAGTGCAATTGGGGGCTAGTTATATATACAAAGGCTTTTGACATGTGTTTAGGGCAGAGGGTTGCTCAGTCATGATATACATGTGACACGGTCAGTCAGCGCCGTGATTGTTGATGTGGAGATGTATGTATATATGTTTAGTTGATATGAATGGTTCGGGCGGGGTAAGATTGCATGCAAGTTGAAACGGGATGTAAGTAGGTTGGAAAGGCTTAAGCAAGATGGAACTGGATGTAAGTAGGGCAGGATGGGTTTTCCGGGAGAATGAAGGAAAATGCGGGAAAAGTGGATATAGGAGGTTTGGTGTGGTGGGTTCATGACGAGTAGCACAGGCAGGAGGCTTACTCAAGATGTAGCTAGGGTGGTTTGGGTTTTCGGGGAAAATCAAGGGAAATGCGGGAAAGAACTTGTGAGGTCCAGGTTGCCGTGGCGCGCCACGGTGTGACAGTGACGTGACCGGTGAGCAGTTGAGAGCCGGTGGCTGTGATTGAAAGGGAAGGGAGGGTGCATAAACGGATTACAAGTGTTTTGTTCGTTGAGGGATGGAACGGTCGTGTCAGGCACGAGGTATCGTGCCAGCAAGAACGCACACCTGAATTTTCTCAAGGGCATTTTTTTCACAAGGAATTTCGTTCGTTCCAGCTGGAACGAACACGTGATTTTTTATTTGATTTCACAAGGGCTTTTTTCACAAGGCATTTTTCCACAGGGGATTTCGTTCGTTCCAGCTGGAACGAACACGTGATTTTTTTTTTCACAAGGCTTTTTTCACAAGGGATTTCGTTCGTTCCAGCTGGAACGAACACGTGATTTGTTTTTTTTCACAAGGGAAATCGTTCGTTCCAGGTGGAACGAACGATTTGTCAGCGTTGATTTTTTTAATATTTTTCACAAGGGATTTCGTTCGTTCCAGGTGGAACGAACGATTTGTCAGCGTTTTTATTTTATTTTATTTTTCACAAGGGATTTCGTTCGTTCCAGGTGGAACGAACGATTTGTCAGCGGTGATTTTTTAAATATTTTTCACAAGGGATTTCATTTACAAGGGGGGGAGCCTTGTAACATTGTTTTTCAATAATGAATGCGGTTTCAGGATACGGAATAGTAGCAGACAGGAAAAACGCGTCCAAACGCGTCTCGCTAAGACTTTGTTTGTTCAAGTATTCGTGATGCTTACCTCATAACACAGGATACCGGGTAAGTTACGCGGTAACCAACAGACTCTATCAAGCGAGGTACGAGCTAGAATTGATAGAGCGTCTGTCAAGAGAGACTACGGAGGTTACAGCTATCTTCACTGTTTGAGGTGGGGTCAAGCCCAGGTTATAGCATTCGAGCTGCAGCCAGCACAAGTGGTCGGTGCAGGTGATGGCGGGAGGAAGGTGCCTATGTCCAAAAAAGGAGATTGTCAAAGTAGCGCGCGAAGTGCTAAAAAAGCGCGCGAAACTGCTAAAAATAGCGCGCGAAATAATAAATGTGCAAACCGAACGTCATATATTCGGCTAGTTACTGGTGTTGTGGGTAGATTCGTCAGCGAAATAATAAATTCCCAAAAAGGAAAGAGGAAGGGAAGAGAAAGAAAGAGAGAGGGGAGATTTACCCCAGCATTTCCAAATCTTGGATGGGAATCAAAAGGAATCTATATCTCAATACCTGTCTGCTCACAAACTTTTTTTCCGGCCTGCGGCGCCAGTTTTGGGCACCGCGGTCTTTGCCGAGCATCTGTCAAAAAAATCGTGGGGAATTACCCTTTTCGATTATCTGGACCGGGTACTTGTGTGTTGCCGCCACCGGTCCCGTGGTTGATGGAGATACTGGACCTCTCGAAAAGGTAAATTCCTCGGGCCGGCGGAAGTTGATGCACAATCAGTGCAAACAACGCGTCAACTTGCGCGTCTTGGACGCGTCAATTTTCAACGTGCCCACGTGCCATGCACTGAAATTCGTATTAAATATACCCCCAATAGTACTTTTCAGTGTTAGATGTCCGTCCTTCTCAAGACCCCAAAACTTCCGAGATTGACCCTGATATGATTTGTCTGAGAAATCTTGTTTATGGAACTGTTTTAGGGTTCATATAGGGGCATGACAGTTGAAGGAGAGCAGCACCCTTCTATGTTTTTGATTCCTCAACGTTTTCACTCACCCAAGTTAAATCCTCATTTTTTTTCTTCGCTGCGCGGCTGTTGAATATAACCAGGATACAACCCAGCCCCAATGGGGGGAGCTTCAATTCATTTGTCTTGCTTTCCAACACAAAGAGGGAGTGTGCTCATTGTAGCACCTTATAACTGACAATTTGAATGGCTGTCTTCCTTTTTTTTCTCCGCTGCGCGGCCTCTTGTGATTATCAGAATCATGTCCAATGCCAGTGCAGTCATGTCAGAAATAAATATAATCATCCAATGATGTACCCCAAGATGTCGGACCGTCGGTATTTGAATATTGTAGTTCAGGCATCTCAGCAGGTTGTAATGAGGCAAAATAAACCTCAAGTAAATTCCTTCACATTGTGCCTACAAAGTGTACTCGCCTGCTTCAAGATATATTTCCAACTGGGGTGACCTTCATCCAATTCCTAGCAGATTTACAGTATTGCTACTCATCTGTTAGCTTCGTCGAGACTGGGACTTCAAGTTAAAGTTACATGCCATGCCACAATATTAATCTCCCAACCATTCAAATTCAACTGCAACCCAACCAGCACACTCAGATTTCCACGGAAGACATCTACAGGACCAAGCCCCCAGTTCCACAACTTTTAAAAAAATGAACGCAGAATGAACCCTGTTCAAACCTACTTACCATCCCTTCCGTCGCCCAATCATATTTTCCGAATTCCGAGGTTGTACTTTTTCCTCCTTCCCCTATGGTTCTTTTCCCTCGGAGTTCGTCGGGACTAATCCCTCCAGCACTGTTACAGGTCCATGCAAATTTGCTAAAGAACCGAGGGAGGAGAAGATGTAGAGTACTGTCTTTCTTTTGTTTCGCCGCACACTTCACACGCCCAGCACGGGGAGAAGAATCTACCCGCATTTGGGAATTCATTAGGTAATAAAAAGATGCTGGCAGTATCTACCCACAGCATCAGTAACTAGCCATATATTCCGGCCATTCCCAGTGGAATCCGCCGGAACTCGCTGGGCGACAAGTTCGCTTGATGAAATCTCTGATTCCCATTGGCCCGGCACTCGATGCCGGTTGCCAGCTCCACGTACTCCGCCAACCAGACGCCGAGCTCGGCATGACATGGCCGAATAAAGCCGACGCATCAACGCCGGCATGACCGCACCACACGCCTCTTCCCAAACGGCCACGAAAACAACCACACCCCGCTCGCTCGCACCCGCCCGCACCTAGCCGTCAACCGTAGGCATCCACCACACCCCGGCGCATCCGCATCACCGCCCCCCGCCCTGCCGGGCTGCACTGCGCTCGAAATCCGACCACACCCGCCACACACCGCTGCACGACGACCTAACCCCGCCTCTCGACGTACGCACCCCGGACCGCCTCCCGCCGTCAACGTTACGCACCCAGCACGCCCGCTGTGCCGCATCACCGCACCACACCTCCCTTTCAACACACACCCCCATGTCCCCACGGCCCGCCGCCTCCCGTCTCTCCCGAACACCGCTGTCATGCGCTGACGTGAAGACGAGCTCGACAACGATAATCCCGGCCCCACGCAGTCTCCGACCATGCCCCAGCGCCCATCCCCACGTCCCCCACGTCCACGCTGTCGGCCTCCCGATGGTATCGACGCCCGCAGCCGCCGTTATCCGTTCACGGCCGCCGCCGCCGCCCAGGCGCCCCACCCTTGCCAGTTGCGCCGTGTCCGCCTCTTCGGCCCGCGAACCTCGCACCCGACGCAGCCCCTCCCTTTGTACCGCCCACTCGAGTCGTCAAGAGCCCGCTGCAGCGAGTGGAAATGGTGATTTGGCATGGAATAGTATGGATTATTACGGTGCGCACCTACATCTTCGCCGCGCTCCTCATACCATTTCCTGCCTCTCCCCAATGCTTTCTACCTTCCTCCCCCACCTTCCTCCACCCTATATCGACGCCCGCTGACCGCTCGCTTCTTCCCTCCGCGGGACGATATTGAGTTCCCACCAGAATCTCAATATCGCTGCGCCACTTTCTCCTCCCCTGCGTGTGCGCTGCTGTCGCAGTCGAACACGGTCCGTGGCCCGTCACTCGACGCGTCCACAGCGTGCTCGTCTCGACACGCATGTCGTCGCGGCCTCGGGTGGTTCCCTACTCCCCCACCACATAATACTAATTGCATCAGGAAGCCCTCCTGGCCTCCAACAGCACTTGAATGGTTCTCAAATCTGGGTCAACGACAACGGATGCATCACTTCTATCCCCAAGTGCTTAGGGCAGCTTTACGGTCGATACTACCCCAACATTGTCCCAAACTTCCAAATTGGTGGCGGAAATATTTCTATGGTCAAAAAGGCTATCTTGGGGTCTGGTTGGAAATGGGAACAAAATATATCTGGCGAGAGCAGTACAAGGTCAAAGCGCGAAAGGCTCGAACCATCGCGAATGTTATCCTGGGCCTTGACCGCTTCGTTGGTACTCTTCCGGCGTGGGATGCCTGGACCCTCTACATGGGTCGAGTAGACCCTTACCTCACGGCCGGCTGCGATGTGTGTCTCGACGTCGATACAAAGGGACTCAAAATGCTTGAAAAAGTTCAACTCACTTTTCTGCGCCGAATGCTGGGAGTCGGGTCGCGATCTATGAGGGCAGTCCTATTCTCTGCGACGAGAATCTGGCCCATCAAGTACAGGCGTGTTTATTTGGCGCTCAGCGCCCTTTGCTATTGACTTGAACTGGACCCCAAGCGTCCCGCCTGGAATGCGTTGCAAGAGTCGTTAACTTTGGCTCGCGCTTCGAACACCTGTTGGTTCAATGACCCTCGAATTGTGCTTTCCCCGTCTTCACATCCCGGTGAAATTCAACATTGCGGCGGAGGTGGCGGTTCAATACGTCGAATCGGTCATGAAAAATGTGAAGCTATCCATGGAGGCATGGATCGACTCGGAAATAGCGTCCTCGTCTCGTGTTCAGGACCTCCTGGTGGGCCGACTTGAAGTGGACAAGGACACAAACGAATCGGTCAAGAAAACATTGGATTTCCGCCACTACCTTAGGGTCAAGACGGCCGACCATCGCCGGGCACTTACACGCATGATCCTGTCTGGCCATTCCTTGGCAATTGAACGGAGAAGGTGGAAAGAACGCGGCAAGGAAATTGTCCCTCGCGAATGGCGTTTATGCAGGTTCTGTTACCTCTACATCGAAGATCCCGCACACGCGATGTTCAAGTGCACGCACCCGGAGCTTTTACGGATCCGCCAAGTCTTTTTGGCCAAGTTGTACACTGAAATTCCTGAACTCGATGGTACACTGGACGCAACCAATGCCTTCAAATTCTTCCACGACCTTTTACCTCAGCGGAAGATCGCTCCACTGCTGGCGAAGTTGGCCTACGATGTCCTCAAGATTTTTGAACTACTGTTGTTCTGTTAGCAGCAGCGTACCAATCTCCGCTTCGCACACGCCTTCACCGGATGCCGTGGAATCGCGAGGATCGACGCCGACGCCGAGGCAGATAGCGTGACGAGGACCACGCCTTCGAAGGAATGAAAATCGACCTGTTCATTTTCGATTCCCCGGTATGTTCTTGTCTCGCGCTTTTTAAAAAATTCGCAGGCTGATTTCTGTCCCAGGGAAGTGTAAATATGCTGATTCAGACGGTCGACGCCAGCACTGGTACAGTCGTACTGCCCGACGCGGCGGTGCATGGGCCCCCGCGCGCACACATATATTATGGTCTTGCTCGTGCCGAGGTGGAAACGGTGGGACTTCCCGTGAGTTGTTGTCGTACTTTCTGACGCCGAGGCTGTACATCTAGAGTGTTGAAAGGATCACTAGCAGGCGCTCGCCTTGTTCTTCAACTTCAAGGCTCTACGTCGGATGTACGCGCACCCGGATTTGAGCCGGCGGACATCGATGCGGCGTGCACAAGCAGGAGGATTCGTTGGTGGCGGAGAAGAGGGGCGGTCGACGCGTGCGTCAATGGCGGATTTGTGGGAGGCGCGGTGGCACCGCGACGGAAGAGTTAATCATTTCACGTGCTTTTTCGTCGTTTACTCCGGACTGATTTTGTCTTTTCTAGTTAATATTTGTATGTATTGTGAGCTTACATGTCAACCGTCGGTTCCCAGAACGAACGACTGCCTTGAATAAATTTCCACCTAAGAAAATGATCAGCAATGGGACTGATACTCGGGCGACGCTAACCCAACGCTGGCCGGTTTGCGGTTATCGCATCGAATCTTACTCAGGTGTGTTGTATTGTACTTCCTCCGTCAACGCCGTTCGGCCGACCTCCGCGGTTTGCTCAGGCCTCCCTTGTTACTTTCCCGGGAATTTCTTATTCTTATGCCTTCCCTGCCAAGTTATCGAAGACCGCAGGCTTCTTCTTTCCCCAATGAGTACTTTATGTTGTTCAATTTCAGGATCAATACTTGCTGAAACCCAATCCTCGGTGCAGACTCGCCAATCGTCACGCGATGGCGCAATGAATGTTGTACTCTTCCTCCTGACCTTAGGCAACAGCCTGCATGTTTTGCGCGCCAAAGCCGTGCGTTTCATTCCCCGCAAGGTCCACAACTCGACAGATGACTAGTAAACGTTACACTGCGGCAATGCGACAGTATGCGTCAATCAACCGACGATCTGCGTCAATTCAAAAAAACGTCAGTGCAACGTCACAACGTCACTTTCACCCTGCCCTTAATTCTCGGTCTTATATGTCAATGACTCAGTTCACTGCTGCTGGGGATCTTGGTTTTACTTGGGCTCGACTGAAAACTCCTCACAAATTTCCAGGTTCTTTCTATGAGGCTGGCGTGCATAGTGTCTTCAAGTACTGTATCATTTCGACCGAGTGTTCAAGTGACGCGTGACGCGGCCCTCCGAACTGAACACTTTCGCCCTCGGTGACGGTGACACCCACATTTTTGGGCTGAAAAAGGCGAAAAGTTGCGCTCGGCATCTGCCGGACGTCCATATATGGAAATTTTACGTGATTGCCGAGAAATGAACACTTGAGGTGACGTGTGACACCCTATGAACACTTGGTCAAAATGATACAGTACCCGAAATTTCTTTCCTCTCCCGCTCCCCTCCGTCGCAAGTCATTCCAATTTCTGTGGAAATCATCTTCAAGCTCTCTTGAATTATGCCTGGGGATCGAGCCTTGCTGTTTCATTCCCTGAACTCGTCCAAATTTCTCCCATTGTGACCCGCAAACTTCCAGAAATCGTGGTGCCGGCCTTGAGCAACTCAATCCGTGTTCGACTGGTCTCGATGTGTCGAAATTTCCTCGCGTCTGTGACTTCTGTTCGCCGATGGACTCCTGGTGCAGGGTTCACCTCATATATATGCTCAGGGTTAGAATTTATGGAGTGGTCGACAGCTGCCGATTCAGACAAGCATATGGTGCGTGAGGGACTGACTTGTTTTTTACTACATAGTGGACTTATAACCATTAATCATATCTGCCGTGCAATATCCTCCGCCAGCGACCGCGTCTGGGCTTCCAGTTCCTCCCCCTCCTCCCGCTCCCGCTCCGCCAGACTTATCACACTTTGCACCGGCTCCTGTTCCACGAATGACGGCTTCCTCCTTGCCCCCACAGCGCCACCCTGACTCATTACACTCTGCGTCTCGAGCGACTTCAAGGGTGCACTGCTCTGCTCCACACGCGACTTGTTACTCTCCGCCCCCCACGTCGTCGGTTTCTGCTCCCGCTCCAGTTGCACGTGCACGGGCGCGCGGCTGTTGTTCGAGCAAAACTGCAACTCGTGCGACTCGGCGCTCGTGTGCTCGTTACTGGAGGTAGGGCCGGTGGAGTGTTTGGATTTACTATGGTTTCGAAGTGCACGTAGGGCGCGGAGAAAGCCCTGGTGAGATGGTGCGTGGTCAGCTGAGGGAGCAGGGGATATTGGGGATGTGTACCGGATCCATTGCTGCGAGGAGGGTGTACAGGGTGGGCCGCAGGGCAAACACGCAGAGGTCTGGGTGAGGGGATAGTGTCGAGGTATACGAAAGGGGTGGATAAACGCACCGAGGAACGAGAGTCGGAATTGCTGTACACAGGGAGGTTAAGCTGAGCGCTCTCGGATGAGAAAAGAAAGTGCGCATACCAGTTCAGTGGGCTCGGTGTTTTTGGTTAGCCAGATGTCCAGAATACAGCCGGTGAAGCTGAGGCAGCACGAGAGGAGGGGGTAGAGACCTAACGTCGTATTGAATACCCGTATGTTCTAAAGACTTTGTGCAAACCGATTCGAAGAATGATACTGCGGTACACCACGATGGCCGGGCTCGGAGGTATACTGAACGACGTCGAGCTAGTCGACATCCCCCTTGGATTACGCATCTGCGCATCCGTCAGCCAAACAGCACCCTCATCATAAACAAAATACGACTTGCTCGATACATGTACTCCATGATCCTAAGGAAACTCACGACCTCGCCCGTGGACATGAGCAGGATCCAGACAGACTGCGACCCGACGAGCCAGCGGAACTGCACATCGGGGAGCGGGTTATTGAACCAGCAGGTACCGAAGTAGTACCCAAACTGGCCAGCGGCGTAGGGCGTGATGTTTAGAATGGCAACGACCGCGACGGAGCCGATGTAGTAGAACTTTTCCATCGAGTTGCCGTTGATGTGGTATACCAGCACCAGTCTGCGTGTGCATGATTCAGGATTATTGAGCCAGGGGAAAGATAACGTCTATACGAACTGCAGATTGAGTGCGGTGCAGAAGAACATGCATGATGAGAACATGAGGATGCCCTATAAACAGTGTCAGTGGTTGGTGGGGTGGAGAAGCGCCCCGTGTACGCACCAACCCCAGGAACGCCATAAAACTGCACCCTGCACTGGGGCCCGAGAAGGTCGGGATGGAAGTCGCGGCGAAAATGAGGCTAGAAACGGTGAGTGAGATAGGTGAACAGGAGCGCCCAGAATTTCTCACTTTGATATCAACGCGCAGACTAGTAGTCGGAAGCTGACGCGGTTAAGGTGAAGCCGCGAGACGGGGTTCCAGGCGGCATATGCGACAGCAAGCAGTAACAATGCTGTGAGCACGATACCCGTAGTGTTGAATGCCAGGGCGATGTCCCTAGAAAAGAGGGTGAACTACGCGCTTTGCGACCCAGCAGGATTTGCGGGGGCCTACGGGATGTGTGCGTCGAGCCAGCCAGGGACATGCAATTGAGTGTTCGACATGGCAGCTAGGAAAGGGAGGCCCGCGTCCTAATATATACCATGAGTGAGGCAGAGCATGTGGAACATCGCCGAAGAAAATGTAGGCACTAATAGTATTATGGATTGGTGCCTCACTTTGGTGGACATGGGAATTTTTAATTTAAGACAACGAATTGAGTGACTTCTTATCCCCGACTGCTCCCGTACTCTATACCAACGGTAGCCATGGGGAGTCCATGGGGCATCTACCCTGACCGCCACTGTCACACTCCCACGCCATCGGCTCGGCAATTTCCTGGGGGTGTGTTTCCTCGAGGGATTCATTGATCGGTGTTTAACCTTGACGGCCTCTTGATCTACCCGATCAACCTACCCCTCCAAATCAGCAGGAAAAACCACTATTGTCATTTGTCAAAAAGTTCACAAATTTCTGACAACTCTCGAATGTCCAAATTATTTGTCGCCGAAATCAACATTTTGTTCACATTTTGACCAGGGTTGATCAAACAGGCCCCGGACGCACCAATTCCTCGCAGTCAAGGCGTCTGATAACCCTGCACGACACGCAAACGACACATTCCTCATTTGGGATCTGGCACGAAATGTCATCTGAAGTCGTAAGTGCGCTTAATTCCGATTAGACCACACACTGGGCCAAAGGTTGATCGGACAACATCGTATACTGATTAACCGTTCTTTAACGATAATTTGTGTAGCCCGCGTGGCGCGGCAATGCCCGCTATGCTCCCTTTAAGGATATAATTGCAATACCTCAAATGCTCTTTCTGCTCCGCAAAACACTTCATAGACGAATCACAAACCTCGTATTTATTTATTTCCCGCAAACTCACAGATGCTTGCGCAGAGAATTGAGGGAAGGAACGACGAAAGGACAAGATAGAGACCAGTGGTCGATCCTCTATTCCTGATGGATAAAAAAGCTGCTTGAGATAGAAAAGATACTCAGAGCGTAGCATTTGAGTACAGGCTAACATGACCTCGATAGTTCAGACATTTTAACCGTCTCGGTCTCGCGCGACCTGCGCCACGAAGTTAGTGCAAAAAAAAATATGGGGAAAGAGAAAAGACTGTTGTCGAGTTGAATCAGAAGGTAACTCCAAGTCAGCCCGGAAATGTCACAGCGGCTCCACCTCGCCCGATCTGCGGTTGGCTCGACCTCGCCGTCAAGTCAGGAAGTAGCAAAGATACAACTTGACTTTGTGAAGGCAAACAAAATGTTGAAACACAGAGAGAAGGGTGCGAGGCCGATTCTGCGGCGATTCCATTGACTTGTAACATTAACCGAGGGATTGAAGGAGCCAAGCCAAATTCGGGAATGGTAGAACACGGTGAAGAATTGCGAGGACAGGAGAAGGACTGAGCCCACGTAAACACCATTGACATGGACCAGCGTTGCGCCAGACTGAGATGTGATAAGAGTTGACGTGGAAATGGAGATGCGAGTTGGGTACATTACCGTAATGCAAGGAGTATATACAAGAAACGAAAACGAAAATGGCTATATATAGATATAGATATACGGATCGCCTATGTTTCCCGGTCACTCAACACTATTTAGGCGTCGAATTCACAAAGGAGGAACTAATTCCACAAACTCGGGCAAACTTGAAGATTGTTTGTGTTCACTTCATGTCAGTGCTGTGTTCAAGATTTGTTTCACAACCGTGATTTGATCCAAGTTTAATCTTTGCTGCTCAAGTCTACAGATTCAACGCCAACTGGACTTACCGACCTCTATGCAACCTCACTGGGTACACAGAACATTCTTTCCGTGGCCACTAGGTACGCACTGCGTTAAACGCTCCAACAAAACAAAACAAAAAGGGTACGCGCACCGGACCGAGGGGTGGACGAAAGCACGGGGATTACCCGCGGCGCTACAGGGAAAAAAAAAAAAAGGTTTTGAACTGTCAACTGTCAGATTCGACCACGCAAAAATAATTAACTGTCAGTCAGATTCTGACAGTCATCCTGACAGTTACTGACAGTTGACACTAACTGTCACCGGACCCTAACGCACTGCGTTCAGACCCTATGTAGACGCAGGGTGATCCTACCCGCGTAGACCATAGGGGTAGACACACCCATTGGTCTACGTACGGCTACACGGGTAGACGCAGGTTGGGCTATGTGGGTCTACGTTGGTCTACACAGGTAGACCTACGTAGACCTACGTAGACTTACCATGGCATCCTCGGATTTCATTCCTTGCAAGCCCAGTCTTGTTGGTCGAGTTGTTAATTCCGATCAAAGGCCGTGCAGCGATCATGTGGCTGTGCGGTTCGGACGGAGATAAGGTGCCTTCAATGTTGGCAGAATGTTAGCAGAGGTGCAACAACTGCTACCAAGGACATGCAAGAACAATCAAGTAGCAAGGGAGGCGATGCGCCAGTAGAGAAGGAAAGGCGAGCTGAGTCTACACGGGTAGCCCAACGTAACCAACGTAGCCGAACGTACTGTACTATTTCATTCAATTCTACTGTAATAGATTGTGACCTGTGACCCAAAAATTCGAACTTTGGTTTTCGAATATGGACTGGATGGACCGTAACACCAAATAAAATTCGAATTTTTTGGCATGGCCCCCGGGATGAGAAACCTCCAGAAAGCAAGGTTCGGTTCAGTTTAGAGGTACTTGGGACTTGCCCGAACCCTGAACCGAACCTTAGGTTCAGGTTCAGGCATTTTGGCTGAACCTGAACCTGAACTTTGGGTTCAGTAACTTCAGTTCGGTTCAATTTGAGTTCGAACCGAAAGGTCGAACCGAACTTTCCCAACACTATGCGTCTACGTGGGGTCTGAACGCAGCGACGTGGTATACCATTATATCGTCAATTCCTTCATTCCTCGATTAGAATTTGAACCTCGGGCATCTCGGTGATAGCTTGAACCTCGATGGTATCGTATTTGACTGGAAGTAGGTTCATTTCATATTCGAGGATTCCCTTAGCATAGCTACATCATTGAAGTTTGCGCTGGCCGAGTTTGTGCTGGCCAGGTTAGCTATGTTCAAGTCGACTTCGACTTGAAGGTTGAGTCCAAGTCAACAATACCAACCAATCCAACTGGCTTCACTCAATGTTCAAGTGATCATGTTTTCCTTCAGGACTTCGTCAATTCAATACTTTACTTCAATCTCACAGCTGCCCAAGTCATCTATTCGAATTCAGGTGAGTTCCCATCTTACATAGTCTGTTGAGCCGACTCCGAATTCATCAGATACTCACTCAAGCCGAATTCAAGTTTTCAGGACTGCCAAGTGAGTTTTAATTGTTCATTCACTCGATTTCACTCTATTTTACCCCACCCCCATCACTCCCACTACTGGGATTCAGTGCCGCAACACAGCACAATTCAACTCATTCAACATCGAAATCACTCCATCCCTCCCAGGTAAGTTTCAACCTCAATTTCCGTTCCATTCCTGACCTCTTGTTCACCCAGACTGTCCCCTACATATATCCACCTGACTTTGTGGAATCCTACACCGCCGTTGCCGAAGATCCAACTGGTGCTTGGTCTTATCGGTACATTGATTCTTCGAGCAGCGTTCAACCCCGGGCATCTTGGGGATGGGTGAAATCTCAAGTCAGCCAGGTTCAACGAAATACACTCTGTATTTGACCATCCCACTAACCTGTCACCCCTCTAGATATCTGATCCCCGCTTCCTGGTTTCGGGTTTCAGTGTCTCAAGGCGACATTTCGGTAAGTCTTCATTTCTTTTTCCCTATGTTGGGGTGTTGAACTGACTTTAAATTTTCCAGCCATTCAATTTCCTCGTATCGAATTCCAACACGGGTCACAGTACCAGTAGAGACTTCTTTTTCACTCCTTTTCGGCAGGATATTGACTTGCTTTTTAAATCCAAGTTCAATTCAACACCGATTGAGTTCAACCTGGCTGGGCCTGATTTCCTTAATTTGTTGTGAGTTCCTTCATTCCGTTGCTATTCCCTTCCTCCATCTCCCCTCCTTCGGTACCAGGCTAGCTCAGAGCAAAAATAAACTTCAAATCAGGCTGTCCTCACTCAGCAGATTTTTTCTCACATTGTCTGGGGTAAATCACCCTTTGCAACCACTCTAGGGAAATAGATGACTCGAAAATGTAGGTCTAAATGGTACAAGACGAGCTTCAATCCTAAAATTACAATTTGAAAGTCGGACTGTTCATGTTCCATTTTCAAAACATGTGTTTGGGTTTGAAAATACATCCCCGTTGAATCTGTGGAGCTGATGAGTCATTAACTTAACCTCCGGTGTCTCACGGCCGCCCCAGTCCGCGTTACTGTGTATGCCGGGTGCGTTGTTTTACCACACACACCGGAAAAAGAGAAATTTCTGCCCGGCTGAATTGGTTCCTGAAACCAGGAGATTAGGTTGAAAAGAAAATGCAGCTGAATTTGTGTCCGAAACTATAATGTTCAGCGTGGAGAAAGCATTGCCGAAACCCATAGAATCAGCAACATGTTCGGCGGCGCTCAAACTGCGGTTGAAACCACTGCAATCAGCCGCGCCGAAAGTGTTGCCGAAACCAGCAAACTCTAGAGCTATTCGCCCAAAATTAAGAGGCTGGTATATTCTAGGTGTGGTACCCACTGAAAATCCAAGGAAAACCAGACTTCACTCCTTACACTTTATGACCCTACTACACTCACCCATATACTGACCAAAAATCTCGACCTACCCCTCTCCGTTATCGAGTATCAGTCTCCGCGGTGTTTTGCTTGGTACTCACCAAAACTGCCACAATCCCACCCACTTTGTGCCTCGAAAAAAGTGTCTTGCCAATCGGCTACACATCTAGCCGACAATCTAGATCGATTCGGCCTCATGAAATACTCTCCCTCACAACTTCCAATCTTAAGCGCACCATTATTGACCGCTTTGTGATTTAATTTCTGACCGCCTCAAAACCTGTAGAATTTTGGATTCTTCCTCCATACTCGGTTACTTCGAACAACACCGCTCCACCGCTCCGATATATCGACCCTATACCATTTCTACGCGTCCGCAAATTTTTTCTCCACCCTTGACGCGGTATTGCACCCGGTATTCACGCTTTTCTGACGGGAATTACCTAGGTTTTTGGGAGTTTTTTTTTGGGAAGGCCGCGGGGCGTGGTGACGCACGCACGGATGTTAACATCCGTGTTGTTGGAAGGCGGCGTTGCTTTCTTCTTCTTTTTGACGTTGGACGCGTTGTCGCGCTACCCGCGTCGGGGGTTGTTTCTTCGAAGGAGTTGTTGGGAGAGCTGTTTTCCTTCGAGCGGAGTTCTCCTTTCGGCGGGTGGTGGGGACGGAGTAGGGCGCGTGGAAGCCATGGCGCGGGGCGAAGGCACCGTGCGCGGATGACAGCGTGACGGTATAAAATTATCCAAAGGTTGTGCAAGGGGGACTGAATTCCCGCCTAATTACGCTGTCTTCCGGAGAGTTAGTGTAATATTTGCAGGCAATTTACACTCAGGTACGAGAATGCCCCCGGCACCTGAACCGCCTCTGACAGTTCGAAGAGAGCGGGAGTTCCTGGGAGAATGAGCTCGAAGGGTCGAGATCCAATCCTCTCTCACCTGAAGCTGTATGGCCACAGCGTGCATCGATGATCTCCCGCGTACATCCGCCGGCAGAAAAGGCTTCGCACACAAAACTGACGCCATGACGCGCCCACGTCGCAGGCGCATCACGCGGGCCCGACCTCCGAAGCACAGTCAAGGAGAAAGAAGACAAACACGGCGGAAGAGAAAGCAGACACCAGAAAAAACACACCGACGAAGTTCTCGCCCATTGCAATACGCAGCGGGACGTACTCGCGTTCGCAGTTCTCGGAGCAGCTTGAGGTGGGTGCCTTGTGGGCTAAAACAATCGTTATGGACCGCGCAGTCCGAACTTGATTCAGATTGGGCTCCGAATGGTGCCAAGCCTGGAGGAACCCTAGCGCGAGGAAGATTAAGTGTATCTGTGGGGACTCGCGCGTTCGTCAGCTTCGTTTCGAACAAGTACTTTGAACGAACAAAGGGAAAGATGGCAGCGGAGCGGGGACCAAGCAGGGTTGGAGACGGCGACGGAAATACACCGGATGGGGTGGTGGGCAGAGAGGTAGACACAGATGCGGAAGAGGAAAGGGCGAGAAAAGTGTATACGCGACTCAGCGACGCCCTTCCTTCCTGAATATCGTGTCGTTCCCTTCCCAAAGCCCCGTTCTTTCTGCATGGGAGGGGCCTAAAAATCTCATTGTTTCGAGTGGGCAAAGCTGGAGTGATCAACACAGCACAAGTCAGCGTACGTCACTTAACGGTGGAAGGCAGAAGTATTAAATATTGTCCACTCACCAATTAGCAGACAATGTTCCTTCAGCTCGTTCCCAGAATCAAGCACAGGGGCCGAGTTTGCGAGGAGAGTAGTAGGTTTCAGGCGTACCATCCCGCGCGCGCGGTACCGCCCGTGTTTGGGGAAGGAAGGAGCTGCGAGCAGTCAGCACGGGTGGTTGTATTTGAAGGTAGCCAGGCGCACGGGTCAATGTATTGCCCACAGACTCCACCACTCGCAAGTTTCAACAAGAAATTCCACGAGTGCGACGATACACTGGACAAAAAATAAAGGTAAAATGTACGTACTGCAGTAAACGTTTGGTATTGAATGCCCCGTGAGTCGTTTTGGTGTGGGGACGTGCAGCGCGAGAGAAGTTGCGGGCGGAACGCGAGGTAGGATCAATTATGTGCCAGCTTGCAGTACAGAAGGTTAGGCCGCGCGTCTTATATTTCAGCGCACAGATTTGGTACAATCAGAAACTTGCAGAAAACCTATCGCTGGCCCCGGTCGACCGGGGAGTGGATTGGCGAGCGCAAAGCTCTAGGGGAGGTGCGAGGGTTGGTGGGCGAGGCTAACGGGCGAGCGGCACGGGGTAAGATTTGGACGATTTCCGATGTCGGACATGCGTAGAGGAAGGCGGGGCGAGATTTGGGCCAAGCGAGAGGGGAGGGAGGAGCAGAGAATGGCGGTGAGTCGAAGCGGCGCAGACATGCGGTGCGAGGTCGGGGCGGGCAGGGCGCGCGGAGTCGACGTGCGTGTGGCGTGGGGCGTGGGGCGTGAGGTACGCGGGCGAGGGCAACGGGTGCGTGGATGACGGGAAGTGGAGAACATCGGTGGGTGAAAAACGGCGGTAGGAGGAACGCGCACGAGCATGAGCACGGCGAGGCGCCCGTCGTCCCTCCCTTCCCCTCCCTCCCTATCGTGGGATCGAGTCTCTGCGCATGCAGCTAAGGGGAGATGCTGACGACGACGATCAGCACGAGACGGGCAGACGGGATGCGTGGGGTGGGTGGACGGGTAAGGTCGATAGTGACGGGCGGGGGTCAACGGGCGAGTGGGGGGCGGGCGATGTGGAGATTGGCGCGCGCGGGGCGGCGTGGGGTACGCGGGCGAGACGGGCGAGGTGGACGGCGGGAGTGGTCGGGTACGCGGACAAGGTGGGCGAGGTCGATGAGCAGGAGCGCGAAACGTACGTCTTCCACTTTCCTTGGCCCCGGGGTGTCGATATAGACTTGAGGGGAGACTGCCAAGATAAACCAGCACATTGAAGCGCTGGTGAAAGGGAGAGGACGTACAATACTTATGCCACATCGTCTGCATGAGCGGACCGCGGCGGGCAGGGGAGCGGGTGGTCCAGGTATGGGGATGCAGAGGGGGCCGCGAGTCGTCGTACACTCGTCGTCGGCAGCTGGAGGACTGGACGCGCATCCGCGCTGCGGCAGCCCACAAACGTACGGCATCCGCGCGGATGAAAAATCGGACGGCGCAGACGGGATTGGATGGCGGACCCTCCCCTTCCTCCCGCCCCGCCAGCCCATCCCGTATGCGATGAGAACGAGAATAAGGATCAGCACGTGCGGCGCGCGCGCGCTGTACATATAGATCTCCAAGCTCCCGCCCGTACACGGTGTAAGGGAGCGCGTACACGAGCGGAACGCGGCGACTGCGGATGAGGGCGGCCGCGTGGGTGGATGCGTCGACGGGATGACGAGGGAGGACAATTACTGGCGCGATGCTAACGCGGGGTGGATGGGCGGCGTGGGTCGAACGTGGATTTTTTTTTTGAATGAAGATGGAGGCGGGTAGAGGAGGACGAGGGCGCGCACGGGCAGGCACGGGCACATGCAGGCGAGGAGCAGCGCTGCACATCCCCAACGAATATGTACGTGGACGCCAACACCCGCATCGCGTCGCACGGTCGTATCTGCTGGTATGCGGTACGGCGCATGGTGGTGCTAGCAAGCACCGCGATATATAGCTTGCGCACACGCGGACAGCGGTGGCCTGGGTGCGGTTTAGAAGCTTCAATTTCGCGGTGGTACGGATATTGAGCGTCTGCGTGATTTGTGAAGGAAACCGCGGTCGACCTGGCGCGAGACACAGGAAAGAGTCGGAGATGGGTTGGCACGCGGAGGTCGGAGGACGACATTTGAGAGTCAGTTCAAGTTTGCTTTGTATGCCGCTAGCTACGGCTCGAACGACGCTCGAGTAGCTGCCGTTACTTGCCACCATCGGCACCAAGTCGATGGGAATGAATAGACGATCCTCGTGGAAGACATATGCATTCCAGGAGGTAGGCTTGTGCATCAGGCGCATGTCTGCATCAGACGGTCAGTGTGCGGACATGTAGGCGGGTGGGGTTGCGGAGGCGCACCGATATTTCAGTACGGCTTCGCTGGAGAGCGTTCCTCATATTCGGTGGAACACGCGAGCGATGGGAATGTGGTGGTTGGCGTCCGAGGAACGATGGATGCGCGCAGGGCGCGAGGTTTTTAGCGCGCGAGTGGATGCGGAGCCTATGTCTGCGCGCATGACGAGTTCTGACACTGGATCAGCGGGCAAGCCAGGCGGGGGGGAGAAGGGAACTCACCAAGCGGTGCCTACGGCGCACACAGCGCGAAGAATCCCGCAACAGGATGTCGTGTCGCCGCTGCCTTTTTTACTGCAGCAAAAATCCGCACGCGTTGGAGACTGTACGAGAACACACAGCGAGTCAGTAACAAATACCGGCCGTGACGAGATGACTTACCAAGGATCGTAAGTATGTGGGCTACAACTGAAGTTACGGCGACCAATATCGGGCGCGAGTGATTCGACCAAGCCAAACTAAGCGCTAATCAAGCATCGTTGGAGCAGGGGGATGGATCCCGTCGTAGATTGGTTCCACAGGGTTGAATCGAAAGGTTTCCAGAAAGCCAACGCAGCGTCAGGACGAAGTGGCCATGGACGCAGGAGGGAAAGGCGCTGAGCGCCAATCAATTCATCAACCATCAACGGTTAGCTGCCGGCGGCCCGGTGCCTCTTGCTTCTTACTTTCACTATCCTGGCTTGGTTCTTGGCTCACTGGGCGGGAAATTGAATCATTCAAACGAATCTAACTCCCTCGGTGTACTCTGGAGTGTTCTTGTATGAATTCCTCCCTGTTCTTCGGCTTTCTCGGGGCGCGTTTGTGGTTCCCTGGGACTTATTCACCCAAAATTCGGAACGGAGGACAACGCGTAGGCTCGGCGCGTGCCTACGATTTTGGCCTAATGCCATCCGAGTCTCCGTGCCACAGTCTCGAGCTCAATATTTTCCGACCCAACTTCAAGCGCCGTTGTCTCCGTTCAGCTGGTCAGTGGCTAATTTCTGCGCTTGCTGGCTATAGAATCGAATTATTAAACTGCACCCAACCTTTCTTGACATACTCTGGAGGGTTCCTTCATGAATCGTGGTTAGCCTCTACTGTTCTTCAGCAAGTTTCTCAGGGCGCGTTGGAAGGTTTAAATTTCTCGGGTTTTGCAACCTTGTGCACAATTGTCAAGGGATGACACCCCTGTGCTCGATGTTTGCTGCTGCTTTCAGCGTTAACGGTAATACCATCTGACTCTTAAGTCTCCAATTTTGTTTCAATTATTTCGCAACCCAAAATCCGCGTCTTGTTTCAATATTTCGCGACCATTCGCCCGCAAGTTCCCTTCATCTCCATTGGACCCATCGACTCATTCTGCCTCGAGCCGCATAACGCCCCGTCAAAGTTCGAGCGATTCAACATGGAACTTGGAGGGCCCATCTCAAGTGATATTCAGACCTAGCGGCGTCTCAGTTTCGAAATGGAATTCGGAGCTAAAATTTAAACGGGTTCGATCGGACCTTGCCTCAAGGCCTACATCCAATCCAATCCACCTTCGTGTTCTGGTTTATCTGTCCCACTCAAAATCATCAATCGACGCGAACGAAATTCCGCTCTCGAAGGAACTTCCGATATCGCATTGGAATAATCACGCAATCTCGTTTATTCATCTCCGACTCCCACCCTGCAATTCCGTACTAGCTATCCCACAAACTCACTCAATCATCTATCTCTCCTAACCCTAGCCACCGACGACCGTTCCCTTTCTCCACCAAATCGCTCACTCAATACAATCAAGCGAGGTTCAAATTCAACCCTGGCGTTCCAAACTTACAGTAAACTCAAACCTTCTCCGTCTCTCCTTCCTTCCGTTTCTCCCCTGTCAGTGAGGTCAAAAACTTACGAGGCCCTTGTTCATGCGGACCTTGGGAGTCGAACCCAAGAACTGCTTATAACGTTCATAGAGCTCAATCAAAGAACGCAGGGGTGAACCGCGCACTACGTCCTGCTTCGATTTGCTCCAAACATTTACCGGATGCAGCGGTGGACCGTGCACGACGTCCGCTCAGCTGGTTGACTGTATCCGCACTCGCCACTGTCGTTCTCTTCAATTAATTTCGCTCCGACGGTCCTTGGGTTACCGTTCTCGCGACCTTCAAGTTCGCTATCTTTAAAGTCTGCCAAACTCAAACTTGGAACCGTCCGCCGCATTCACTCCCGCTCCCTTGATCTGAATGTTCCGTTCCCTCTCTTTCCAGGAATTCTGTCGACGAGTCGAAAAAGAAGCTACAAACACAGCAAGGCGGACGCTGAGAATCGAACCCATCAACTGCTTCTGTTTAGGGCAAATATTTCCCCTTTACAAGATGCAGCTGTGAAACCTGCACAACGTCTGCTTATTTTCTTTGTCAGTATCCGCACTCGACGTCAGCTTTCTCCTCGATGATTTCCACTCCACGGTACATCAAAGCAGTTTCCAATTTCAAGTTCTGGAGAAAACGTCTCCATTCCTTCTCTTTTGAACCTCGAATTAATTCTACCTACGAGTCCAACAAGGGGCAGGTTAACGCTAAGGCGGACGTTGGGAGTCGAACTCATCGGCTGTTTCAATGTCCAACACTTGTACTCGTACGTACGTGCAGAATGCAGCAGTGCGGCGTGCACAACATCCCCTTCATTTCCTCACCTCCTCAGCTGTAGGATTATTCTGAAGGTTCTGAAAGTCGTCTCTGCGCGCTTACAAAACGGCTAAATATGACCCGATTTCCGCCGTCCTAAATCCACCAGTTCACGGAACTTCCATCTATTCAATCGAGGACCGAACGCGAAATGGCCCGCAGCTGCATCCTATATTCGTCGTGGGAGATTCAGAGTACACGCAGCTCGCATGTTCGACTCGGGCTCGGTCCACTACCACTCGTACATGATGACTTTTTATCTTTATCCCGGGCTCGGTCGACACAGAAGGTGTGTTCGGTATTCAGAGTTGGCTTTATGACGGCCGGTGGCAGGACCAGATGGTAAATTTTATCCTGCAATCGTTCAAGACACTGTAATGCCGCTATTCCGGTTGATTCTCGGTGTCGAGTTCTTTGATTGCCAGTTGTACAAATTTCGCCCAAGGTGGAAAGACGAGAGGGAACTCGAAACACCAAAGGTCACAATAAAATGTACCTGAACTCCACACGCCGATTCGCCCCCGCCACCTCTGATGACTGCATCCGGGTTTAATGAGCAGCATAACGCCCCGTTCGCTACGCTCTGGGTACTTGAGCAGGGGATAGTCGACCGGTCGGGGACACTACACCGAAGGTTAAAATGTCAACGATGGAAAAACTTTAAGATAGAAGTCTTCCGCTCCTTGAAAGTTGAAACATACGACTTGCGTCGTGGAAAAGAGGATCCACCGCCCTACTTTGGGTGGACGAACATCATGTAGTGAAAAGGACCGAGCGCACCTCTTGTTATGCAGGCCAGCATCCATTCCAAAGGAATCTTGGAAGGGACGTCGTTCAACTGGGGGCGGGTGCATCCGGCGTAATTCTCGCTGGTTTTTTGTTCGTTCACGGCTGGGCGTGAGGAAAATCCAATAACCATTGTGGTAAGCGCGCCAAGTTTGAAGGACTCACAGCAGGAAGCTTCCGGATCCTTTCTCCGCTATATTACCGAACTTTCGAAATACAAAATCAGGATTCCGCGTCTCGAAGAAGAACTAAAATACATGAAAGGAACGAGATATTCTTCCTGCGGTGTTCATGCTTCCCACTCTGAACCCAGGAATCCTGACTGCGTAGTAATCTGCGGGTCGGCGTTCGTCCAAACTCCTCAAACCAAGGCCACGCATGACTTGAACTTTGGTTCTCTAGAACATTCAATCGACTCACCGTTTCGCATCGAATGAGCGCTTTTGTTCCGGCTCGTTGTTGAATGATTTAGGTGTTGACGAATAAACGGATAGGTATTGGGGAAATCAAAGTTACAAAACCTCGCCGAGTCAGCAATGTACTTATTGGATGTGGTCTTTATCCCGAGAACAGAGCACATTATGCGGGGAGGGAGCGACGTAAGGGGGAGAAGACGACGCACCGGCAGCGTTAATATCCGCCAACGCCAGCGCGGTATCTTGATTGGGCAGGATCCCGCGACGAGGAGGACCCGGGTATTTTTACCTTTCTCGTTCACGCTACGGGCGCTCCGGAGCGCTTCGCGTGTCGGTACCTTTCTGTGATGAAGGGAAAGACGGCGAGTCGGATTTTGAGGACACGGCGGCTACAGGTAAATGAATAAGAGCTGGCGAGGAGAGGCAAAGTATGCACCTGTATGGGCAGCGGGGACCGACTCTGGTCAGCGGACGCTCAAAGTCATAAATGTATCGGCCGGTCTGGCCTTGTTCCACCTGCAACGCGACCTCGAGTTCAGATGGCGGTATTATGGACGCAGGGGGCCTAGTACGTCAGTCGGAGACGATATGAGGCAAAACGCACCTGCGCCTCCACGACACGATTCTCCAAACGCGCAACGCGCAATGAGCACGAGGCATTCAATTTTCATGAAATTTGCCGACGCTAGCGGGTAGGCGCTCTCTTCAGGCGGAAGAGGACGGCGTGGAGATGCTTTTGCGGGGAGAGGACGTTGCAGACTTCACGACGGTTAAAATGGAGGATCGCAAAGGAAGGGGAAAAAGAGGAAGAAAGCCGAACGGAAAAGAATTACGCACCTCGAATCGTTAACCTCAGCTGCAGCAATCTGGGCGTCTCCCACCCTCTTCGTTCTTCGACTATTGGTACATGCGACCTCCGGGACATCTATGGAGCGGGCGAGGTGACGCAGCAAAGGAAAACTCGGAAGCATCGCGCCCGTAGTGTTAGCGGGATCGGGCGCATGGTGTCGGCGGGGGACGTACCCGGAAGACGCGGTGATCCAGAGGGTAGGCAGCGCGGAGGATGAGCGCATGTCGCGTCGACAATAAACGCGCCAGTCCAGAAGGGATAGAAGGTAGGGCGGGGCCAGCCTGATGAGAAACACACACCAAGGCTGTAAGTCCCTCTCATTAACCCATTGACCAGCCTGAGGGCCCTCGGACTCGGAAGGGTTATCGTGGTGCGACAGCACATTTACTGGTAGAATGATTCGATGCCGGCGTAAACAAAGAAAAAAAGAAGACAAGCTCCAGTAAGATTTGGTGAAATCGAGGGCAGGCCGAGCGCTTGGTGGCGACATGATCGTCGGAGGAAAGCCGCTGGTTGTGGCAGTGTTAGCGGATCAAAGCTGATTTCGCCGCTTTCTTCTTAGACTCGTGAACCAGTCGACGCTAGCGGAAACGATCTCAGTCAGAGGCCGGACGTAAAGCTAAATCAGGAACATCAGCAAACAGAGCCAACAATCAGACAAAGAGTGCACAATCGGGAGATCTACCGCTAGCGGACTGGGCCCTCTTGGCGCCCATTTGGCGGGACGAAATTTCCCCTGCCATTTCAGAGGCCTTGACTTAGAATTTTCAGCGTAAACGAGATCCAAAACGCCTCCAAAAACGTCAAAAACTTCCTGCGACAAAGTGTAATAACTTTCAATTCTAAACCCAATGAGCCGAACATGTTTGGGGGTATTACACCACGTCGAGCTCGTCGCCGCGCACGGACCATTTGACGACGACAACGACATCAAAAGGTCCATCAAAAAAACATGTGCCGCTCAATCGATAGGGAATCAAAAACTACTCCACATTCATATAGCAAGTTGGAGCACTTTTTTTCGAGTTTTCAATGGTTTTCGACGAAGTGTGGAGGTCTGAAATGGCGGAGCGATTTTCCTTCCGCCAAACCAGCGCCGAGAGGGCCCAGCCGGCTACGCCTAACTCTATTGGCCTGATCTGATGCGAGCTCATTGCAAAAATTCAGTCCTTCATGAGTATATACGAGAATCGAAAACGGGAATCATGTTTGAAAACCCGGGAATGATATTGTCTCGAGGTTCTCAATGACTCTTCACATATAATTCGCTCCCTCAGAGAGAAACCCTACCGAAAGTACACCTTTGTTAATCTTGACCGCATATGTTGCGCGGTGGAAGCACTATGCGGATATATACCATCTGATTCCATGATTTGGCAATCGATCCGAGGTACGACTCTACGCCAACGCACAAGGGAATTTTATTGGAAATGCATTCATAATACCTTCAGAGTGGGAGGCTTCTGGTCTCACGTTGACCATCTCGATCGAAATAGTACCTGCCAAGTATGTGATGCGACAGAAAGCTTGGAACATATTGCACTGGAGTGCTTCTCCCCAGAACAGGAGCTGATATGGGCACTCTCGAGAGAGCTGTGGTCAAAGAAATATGATGCTTGGCCAAAACTGAGTTGGGGACTAATCCTAGGATATAATTTGGTAAAATTCAAGTCTCCAACGGGCCGTGTACTCCCGGAGAAAGGTAGACTCTTTGCCATACTCGTATCAGTCAGCTGGCACCTTATCTGGAACCTACGGGTGAATTGTGTCCTGAAAAATAAGGGTGCAACACAAGATGCGGCAAATATTCGTAACCAATGGCTTACCGTTGTGAATGCGGCCTTGGGACGTGACCGTATTCTTACGAACAAGGTTAAATTTGGCCCACTAGCATTTAAAAAGCAACTGGTATTAAACACATGGAGTGGGCTACTAATGGATGAAGACTCATTGCCGGACGACTGGACATTCACAGAGGGGGTTTTAGTGGGTATGTGGCCAATAAATGGTATAGGATAATTTTTTCGCGAGGCCAGAGTCCCACACTGGTTAATACATTGTGCGCAACGGCATTTCCTCCTTGGACAAACTTAGACCGGCAGTCTGGCTCCAAACCAGCAACACAGGCGGATGACTTTGAATGCTTCTGCAGACGAAGATAAATCATTAATCCAAACGCTCCAAAAAAAAAAAAAAAAAAAAAAAAAAAAGGAACCATATTACCTATAGTCCGGGTGATCGCCGAGAGCCTGCCGTGTAACGATGCCGGTCACTCCTGCGCATCAAAACCAAAGCGGTGCATCAAAAGCCGGAACGAGCGGGCGGGCCGGGGGGCCATCAAAGCAGAAAACACTTTCCGTATCCTATTTCAATCCCAATTATCATTTTTATGCCGGGTTTTTACCTGTGGGTACTTGTTGTACATAGTAATGGTTAGTCTGGGGCTACTTATTATTTACTTACAGTAGTTTCTCATTTTTGTATGTAAACCGCAGTTCTCCGCTGAATTAACTCAGTTTTTGGTCACCAAAAGTCGGGGTCGCTGTCGAATTGATTGAAATTATAAGGCAATACATTTAAGTGGCCGACTAGTTAGCTAATAGGGTGGTTGAGTACCTGATCCACTACAGTACTGTACTATTTCGACCGTAGATTCAGGCCTTGTGACCTGTGACCTATTAGATTCAACTTTCAACAGATTCAAGGTGGGCTGGGACCTGTGACCACCATTTTTATCATTCAAAACATTCAACTGATGGAATGTTGAACTCAGTAGAACTCAGTATAGATTCAACCAATACACCCACAGTAGGCCTGCAAGGGCCCAAACTTGAACCAGCAAGTGTACAAAGGACAGAGGAAAATTTGATTTTTGCACCCTGGGCGGGGTAAGATGGTCACTAATTCAGACCTCCTGGTGACCTGTGACCTCCATTAAATAGCTTCAATTCACCGACCGCTGTGACCTGTGACTTGAATCTACGGTTGAAATAGTACAGTACCTGACCTGTGATACCGCGTGTTTTACCTGTACCCACACGTACTTTTCAGTGCTAGGTGCTCCTCCATTATCAATTGACACCATGGAGCTGAACAGGCCCAACCAGCTAGCTTCACCGTATCATTTGATGTACGACACGCCAAAAGATTTCCCTACCCGCCATTATACGCTGGTCCCGGACCTTACCCATCAGAATCCTAATTGGAGCGGTTCTCCGAACAAGCGTGCCCACTCAGCCGGTCTCTATAGCGGCCAACTAGCTTTCCCGTGGACATCACACAATCCACCGTAGTATGCGCATTTCTCGCACCAGCCCAACTGAGTTCCGATTCCGGCCCGCGTGAGGCGTAACATGCGCTATTTCGAAATAGCTCGGAGCTTGATGAGCAGAGGTCGAAGGAAGGCAGGGAAAAAATGATTCCGCAGGTGTTTGGTAGGATTAGTTCATAGATATGATTAACTGATTTTTCCCTGTCAAACGGCGAAACCCTGTACAGTTCTGAATCGGAATCGAGTCGCTCCGGATCCACGGGACGGTGCGGGAGCGGGGTCACCTTGGATTACCTGCAGGCTACCCAGGGTAGTCACCACCGCAGTAGCTAACATGCCGGCCGCTGTGGTTGTTTCAGGTTGACGCTGTCTGCATGAACATAGTCCATAATGAGCCCGAGGCCTGACTATAAAGTCTCCAGTGCTGCTGCCTGGAGGTTGGGTTTCTCCTGAGCTCACCTGTTCTGATCTGCATTGTCCTTATGGCTCGCTTTATTTCTCTCTTCTATGCCGTCGTCGCCGCCGTGACCGCTGCTTCAGCTGCCGCTGTAAGCTCAGGTTCTCCCGGTATACGTTTGACTTAAACACACACTATCCAGGTTCAGGAGCGTGACTCTATTCTGGCCACCTTCTTCATAGACAGTACGCCCATTCTTCGCTTGTTTTCTCCAGGCACTCAAATCGCCGTCAGTCGACTTTAGTGGTCCAGGTGCGCTGTTGCTGGGCATGCCATTGCTCCTTGCTCACTGACATAGAGCTTACGGTCACCGGCGACCTGCCTACTGGCTGCCTCACGCCTCCCCCGAGTTTGCCGGGTCGGTCTCCAGCGTCAAGATCGCCACGGGCGTCAAGTGCACCTTGTGGAAGTATGTCGACCCCACGAGCTCTAGGACACGAGCCACGTTGTGCTGATCACTCATTTCCACAGTGAACCTGAGTGTACGGGTGGTTCAATCACGGTAAATTCCAATTCTAGCTAGCGGCCTAGGCATTGGCCACTAAACATATGTTAGTTGGCGGCGGACACCCCGGACCTCGGGGCCCTCGGCTTCAACGACCTGGTATGTACTTGTTTGGGGATGCAGAGAAACAACTGACGACCAAGCAGGATTGTTTAGATGGTTTCCGTCAAATGCCTCCCCAACTGAGAGTGTATGTCCTGCCTGACTTGGGTGTAGTCCCAGCGGTGAATTATGATGATTTTATTTCTTGAACCCCGATCTGTTCGTCGAGCGCCTAATGATATCTACCTTGCGATCAGTTGTTTCCTTTGCACTTGGAAAGTTCTGAAGAAATTGGGGCATTGCACCCCTGGAGTAAAATGGGACAGGTGGGTTACAAGTGGCTAATTAGTATACTAGCTACTTTATACTATCTACCAGCTTATTCATTTTTGGGGGGAGGGGGGGGGGGGGGGGGGGGCGCATCAGTCATCCTGACTGTATTACTGATCTTCTATACTTTTGGTACGTTGTTTCTGCCCCCAGCGGCACCTTACGGCGCTCGTTCGCTGCGGCCACTTTGGGCCACTTGACCGTTTCGCGTGCTGTCGAACCTGATGGGCTCCTCCATGGCCCAAGAACCTCCCCTCGCGATAGCGGCGGTTAGCGGCCATCAGTGGCAGCGCAGCAGCACTAAGAGTGGTCCAAAAAGCATGTTTGCAGCATGTTGGGTGCGGCCACTTTGGGCCACTCGACCGTTTCGCACGCCGTTGATCCTAACAGGCTCCTGTATGTCCCACAAACCTCCCCTCGCGATAGGAGGCCAAAAAGCACAGCCACAAAAGGATTCAGAGGTCTGAATCCCGCCATAGATACATAGAAGTGCGTAAACACTCAAGAACACTGAAATGTACTTTGCATCCATGCGAGCGGAGCTGATGTTCTGCAACTAAATTTCCGTCTTTCTGAGACCCCACGTACTTAAAGATGTAATCGCTTTTCACTTTGCTGGAGTTCAGATCTCGCGACCTGTTGCACAACTAGTCCGGAATCTGCGATGCCCTATTCCTAAAACTTTGAAACCCAAATCTGAATGAATGACATGAGGGTCAGTCGAGGAGATAGTTCTTGCTCACCCCACATCACCAAAGTCAGCAGTCAATTAATGTCGGCGGCGAGATCCCAGAATTTGGAGACGCAGGGTGACGGTACGCAAATATTTGGCGGTGCGAGCCCGTCGACTCCGCGCACACCTGCTCGTCGAATATGTTGACTTGGTGGTAAATACCGCCAGGCGCCCAGACTTGGAGAGCGGATGGGACTTCTGTCTTGAATGCTTCAACAGAAATTTGTATTCCCTCTTCCATGAGCTTAGCGTGAGTTTGTCTGGGATTCCCGCACCGCGCGTTGCGATTGCCCTGGGCGGCGCCATAAGTGATCGAGACACATTCGAGAGATGGAAGGTGGTGGACACTTCTAAGCAGTAGGTGCTATATCAAATCAACTTGTGTGTCAAACCAATAAACAGTAAATGAAAATGGAACATACAACATTATTGTCGATGGTTTTCATATTCCGCTTGCGCTGGGTCCGATTTATAGGATCAAACACATCCGCGGCGTTGACAGACACACGCAAACGCTGCAGCCTGTGCAAGCTGAGAAGTGAAGCCACATTGTGCGTTCCAAAGCTCCAGTTGCTCTCATAGCCGGCTGTACAGCTGAGGTTAACGAGCGTTTCCGCATGGTGCGGGAGCACAGTGGTGAAAAAACAGTAGGCAAGCTCATCTGAGGCCTGTCGATTTCCTGCATCCACTCCATTAAGTGCCAACATCTCTAGCCCAGAGTAGGATGCGAGGTATGTCAGGAGTTCTGTTGCAACTGTGTGGGTGGTGAGCTGGGTTAGGCGGACGCTTTTGCTGATGGCCGAGTTGAAAACTGGCCAGACCACTGAATAGCTCCTGTGCCCAGGCAGGTGGAGTGACGTCAGCTCCGGGCTCTGCGCTACGATGTCGGAAACCTGAGGGCCGAGTGGACATCGCTGACCCCAGTCATTGATTTTAAGATGTTTCAAGCCTGATACGCCTGCAATGCACACTTCAGCATTTCTGGATTGTATATCGATGGAGATGTTCAGCTTTGCGAGAAGGGGGATGAATGGGAGAGTGCGCTGGAGGGCCTCGCAAATCCACGGAACGTCCTTGTTCGACACCCTCCATCTGCAAAAGTCAGTTGAGATACCATGTGCGACAAAGGGAAAGCGCACGACACTGTGCAGATGTTCTTCATGGACCGGAGGGCCATTTCAAGCAGCTCCGTGTATTGAAACGGTCCCACCCACGACGAGTAAATTTGCTTCTCCAACGTCTTTGATCCTGTCCGGACCACCACTTCCTTGGCATATTGAGGCCATTTACTCCGGCCCTTAGCCATGTCCTCGAAGAGGCGAAGGCTCTCTGGGAGCTTTAGTACCACGGCGCTGCCGTTGAGTATGAAGCATTTGTGGAAACTCGGGTCCATAGCATCGCATAGCGTCTTGCAGGACAAGCGCATGTTTCTTAACTGAAACCAGTGGAGCTGATTGGGTGTGAGTAGGACAACGAACGGAGAGCGGAGAGTTAGATCATACGTTGCCCCCGATGTTTGTTAGTAACTCATTGGGTAGGTGGAGAATTGTTATCTCGATGGGAACGTGGAGCATGATGGGGATCACTTATTCGACTCACTTGGCCATGTATATATACTCTGGCCAACCAATCGGATGAGAGAATGCCGGCTACCCGCCACCCACCACCTACAAGACGGTCCAAATCTCAACTTGACGCTACACACAGTGCCGGGTCATGGGGGAAACATAAGAGAAACTTGATCAATGAGGGTGCGTAGTGAGCGCGACATAATATTCGCCCTGATGGTAGGGTAGGTGTTTGACAAATTCCGAAAGGGCTGTTCTGGTTGCCCGCAGAGAGCAAATAGTCCGAGCCATATCTTGATATTCGGGTCGTCCGCTGTATGCCGGTAAGCGCGCACTGGTCGGCGGTGGTTGCCGACGACAATGCCGGCCAGTGCCGATAAAGCCGGTTGCGAGCGCCGCCTGTATTACTGGGGGGCCACTGAAGTCCATTCACTTTTGAGTTTCCGCCACAACGTGGGATCCCAAATAAGGGAATTTGTTAGGCGCGCGATGCCATCACTCGGGCGGTGGCTGACTCCATGCTGGCAAACAGAAACAGACAACGCCTCTCTCCCTCCTTCCTCTTCCACCCCTTCCCGCCATTATCAACGCCCCCGCCTTCTACTGCCCTCACCCCAAAGCCGACCATCGCTGCACCAACTCGCGTGTCAATAAGTTGTGCCCCAATAAAAGCTGCCCTTGCCACCCACTACAGCCCCCGCACTCCCCGCTCTCAAATCTAGCACACAAAGCACGCGCATATAGTTCCCGTGTCCCGCTCGCCGCCGGGAAGATTGTCCAAGTACAAAAACAAATTAAGAAGACCGTGCGCTCGCGCTCTCGCCCGCCACCCCGTTGCCGCCGTCTCCTATGTCGTCCCAGGACGTGGCATATTCACGCCTACTCGGGCCCCTCTCTCCACTCCACTCCCCTACCTCCGCCCCATCTCACGACGTCAAACGCAGACCTCGTATCTCGTAGTTTGCATTGTCCGGCAGCTTATATGAATATACTTGCGCATTTTCGTACGAACGGGGTTGAAAGAGGTTAAATCTTAGAAAATTAAGGAGTACCTTAGATTGCTTCCAGCTCAAACGGTGACTGAATTTCGTACTGACTGAAAGTGGGGAGCGCGTCGACTTATGTTTTGTTGGGTACTCACAGCCACCTCGGCTTCATCGGCCATCAAACGCCCGCGTATCAAATCTCCTTATTTGGGATCCCACGTTGTGGCGGAATTGAAACAACTAAGTCCATTCAGATCCTTTAGCTCGGCAACGGATGCCGTCGAGATACAATGCCGACCAATGCCGATTAGCTGCTCCGCATATATTACTGAGTATTTGGCTGGCTGGCACTGATTACCGGCATCTAACAATGCCGACCAGTGCCAATCAGGTCGGTTGCTGGTGCCGCGTATATTACTGGGTATTCGACACATTGCAGCGAAAGATGTTACAATGATGTGCTGATGGCCTGTGTGGCCAAACAATCATGTCGTGAGTTGCCGTGTTTGCTTCTCGTTGATATTGTTGCATCGTATAGGCATAAGGGGCAGTCAGAGTAGAGGATTAAGGAAGGATTGTGGTGGGATTCTGCAAAGGATTATCGAATTTTAAAAGACAATAATCCCTCCATAATCCCCACCATAATCTCTTCATGTTTTGACCGGCCTCAAAAATGCTTTGGAATATGGCGCGATTATAGATTCCACTTGAATCCAACTTTGCACCATCAGAATCCATAATCCACAATCCGCGCATAATCACCTCCGGAGGCGATTCGAGGATTATGGAGGGTTATGGATCTAAGAGGATTATCCCATGATAAACAATTCAATAATCCGTCGAGAATCCTTGTGTATAATCTGACCATAATCCTCTACTCTGACTGCCCCTATAATTGATTTCAAAATGGCAAATGACGAGATCTTGACTGACCTGAATGGACAAGTGTTTTTGGTGAGAAATAGAGAAAACCGAGATCTCGATAAAACAAAAGCCAAAAATTGTCGAGATCTCGAATGCAGTGGAGATGCCTCGAGATCTCCAAGGTCTTTCGAGATCTCCAAAGCCTTTCGAGATCTCGAAAAGAAATCGAGATGTGTAGAGATCTCGAAAAATTGGGTTGAGTTCTCTAAAGATCTGTAGAGATCTCGACGATTTCCGACAATTCTCTAGAGATCCCTGAAGATCTCGGCGTTTTTGGGTGGTCAGACGCTTGTTTTCTTCTTTTGTCTAGTAAGGGCCTTCATAAAAGTCGGTCAAAGTGGCCTCAAATCCCCTACATCGAAGTTGGATATCACGTGATATTACTAATAATGCCATTTTTCGCTATTTTTCGCTTTGTTCGCTTTCCCTCCCGTCGCGGCGCCCGGGACCTTGATTTTGAGAGGCGTTAACACCGTCATGACGTCTCTGCGAGAAAGCGCCATCCAACGCGAACCCGCATGCTTTGCAAGACCCATGTTAGAACCTTTCGGACCTCGGTGAGTAGTGATGTCGCGGGCCCCGCTCGGCCTGAATGCCCGGGCTTGGGCTCGGCTTGGGCGGGCTCGGGCTTCAAATTCTCCAGGCCCGAGCCCGAGCCCTGGGTGTGGGGCCTGAAGCCCTGAGCCCGGGCTTGGGCCCAGGCTTTCTCATAGCCAAGGATAAAAAACACTATGCTAGGGTACATGTATATTATGTGGGAGTAGAAGGTACCAAATGTCCCCGCAACGAAGTTGGAGGGTTTTTCGGCTGTTCTGAACATTGAACACCGCTGCAATTCGGTGGGTCAACACATTCTGACACTGATTTGTACCATTCACCAGTTTAGAGCGGTGACGATCAGCTGAACGACAGGTTTGTGCCATAAAGTTCGGCATTTGACGGAACCGAAGCCTCCTAAGCCGAAATGCCGTGAGCGCTTCGCGCCATCGGCACGCTCTTGGCCATGTATATCCAGGCCCGGGCTTGCGAGGCCTGGCGGGCCTGGAATTTCTCAAGCCCGAGCCCTAAGCCCGCCCAAGCCTTGTGTCGGGCTCGGCTCGGCTTGACCAAGCCCGGGCCCGGCTCGGCTCGGCCTGAGGGCCTGGGCCGGGCCCGCGACATCACTATCGGTGAGTCAGGAGCCACGATGTACTATGTATGCAAGACGATGCCTAGTGTGCTTAGTTCGTCATCCCAAATGGACGTTGCTTGTTCGTGGTGCCTGCGACATGTGCCAATACCAGTCTCGGCCCTAGTAAGATTCCATTTACGACAGAGGGTGTTGTTGTAAATAGAATATATAGCTAGTGTGGATCCCATTTGTGAATCCAGGAATGCATGGATATATGTCCGCGATGGAAGTGGGTTACTTGTTCCGATTTAGACCCGCCTAAGCATTCGAGTTCAAATCGTATTGATTGGGAAGCGCCAAGAGATGGGGACAGGGGTAACATAAAGTGTAAAGAACGCCGAGTCGCGCGCAGCACGGCAGAGGATGGAGGCAAGAGGGAGAGGAGGATTTGAGGACTCCTACAGCTTGTGAATGGCTATTGTTGAGGGAAACTTACATCTCTCCAGGTGTACGGGCTGCTGCGACCGCCAGACGGCGCAGCTACGGCGCCGTCAGCAATCATTTGCTCCAGATAACGGTCCAGTATCGTATCCGGTTCGGGGGGCTCCGTTATAGTTGCACGGCAAAGCGGACACGACAGCGAGCCGTGTCGCAGCACGTCATAGATGCACTCATCACAAAATATGTGCATGCAGAGCGTCCTGGATGGCGCGGCATTTTAGAAAGTGCAAACACGGACAGATGCATCTGTCAAAGACTCACGCAACGGGCCTGCGGAAGGTGTTTAGGCAAATCGGGCAGCGCAAATTTGGAGGTTCGGGTTCAGGGGCAGCCTGCAGATTGTCATCGGCTGTCGCCGTGTTCTTCTTCTTTGAGGCGCTGGAGGGCTTCGGGACTAAGAGAAAAGTCAAAAATGAGAAGCCAGATGCGCCAATCCCAATCACGACACTCACGGTTGCCCTCGATCTTCGAAGCGTCAGAGTGCCAGCTTCTCGGGATCATCCAGTCGCTCGTTCCATCCATGTACTCAATGTACCAATCGTTCGGATTGGTAATGCTCAGTTGCACGTTCTGCGATGCACGTGAGCGAATCGTTCGCACCGGAGGACCCGAGAGAAAACCGACCCACCCGCACGTTCCGAATTTTCACCTTCCTCCATCAGGAAAAACCTCCCCTGTAATTTTTTGCAACTGGTGTCAAAACTTTTTTGTGGCCTCACAATTTTCGACAAAGTTTACAATTTTTTGCAAACTTTCTGTAGAGTTCATCCACATTCGTGCACTTTTGTCAACAGCCGCATATTCTTTCGTACATTGTTCGACAACTGTTTCAGCATTATTTACAGCAAAAAGTTCTTGACACACAGAAGTACATGAAAGTACTTAACATGACATGTAACCAGGTATTCAGTACAGGGTGGCATATATATGGCGGTCCGTCCACGGATTGGCAAAGAACACGGGGCATTCATCCAAGACATTGTAAGCGTTCCAATGCAGCGGTGCAACAGGACCGAATTTGGGTAAGAGATGGATGCTGCGTCGAATGTTGGCCACCGGAATGATACTCGCATAGCGATCACCGTGCTTAATAACACGAGAAACTTTATACATTGAGTGGTGTCGTTCAGGCTGTGGTTTAAACCCCGAAAACCACTCAACATATGCCAAATACTTGGGTGGTACAATGGCCGAGGGCAAAATCGTCTTGGCTAGGCGGGGCGGAAGAGTGAATACGACTCGAATTTGTGCAATTCGATATCCTGAATAAGAGAGGTTGCCATGAGTTAAGAAAACATGGCACAAAGACAACCATTAGACTCACCGGTAACACCAGTTTTGCCGCCGTATCCAGTGTTGATGAGGGCAGTATCAAAGCGAGCTGGTATCACATCGCCATTTTTCAAAGTCTTCTGTGGCTGAACATGAATGGAATCGACGATTGAGTTGGCTGGTTTTTTTGCATATGGGTCGCAAGTACTGAACTTGATGCGCTGGAATACGGGTACCGCGTTGAAGGGAACATCAATGCTGTTGGCTTGAAGTTCGATTTGCCTGTCGGAGCGTTCAGGATCTGTCAATCCAGCAATGTAGCGCGAGAGACAGTCCCGGAAAAACGGTGCACCGTAGGCCATCTCCAGTGCACTGAATTTCACGGCCTTGTGTGTGGGATGCTTCGCCATGGTGAGTTCGCGTTCATAGACAATGCCTGGATTAAGGGCCAGGAGAAAATGCCGCGACTGCCGCGGCACTGACGCGCCAATCCCAATTTTAACTCAAGGTCCGGAATGATATGTTTTACCCTCAGACTACCCCAGGGTACAACACATATGAGGCCTGTACATTTAAACTGTCTCAGTAGAGCATATATGGGGGGAAAAACACTATTTTCCTTATGATTTCCTCCCCAAGTTCGGTGCACAGAGGTTCAACTTGGACACATTACAGCCCTGGTCATATTAGGGCGTGTTTGAACATCGAATGACGATAATGAAGGTCTCGGAAACCATTTCTCTGAATGGTGTTGGTCGCGGCAATGCGCGGCAATGGCGCGTCAAGAGCGCGGCAGTGCCGCGGCACATGCGCGTCAATGCGCGCCACTGCCGCGTCACTGTGCGTCAATATTGCTGTAGACACGGCATCTCGCAAGTGCACAGTAGTATCCTTTTCTGAGTAGGAGCACTGTGAAAGGGCATAGTTGATGTATTGGCGCGAATTGGGCGACGAATTGGGCGATGGGCGAGGGTTGGAAGAATTGTTGAGAACGTTGTTTAAATACCTCTAGATTGCTTGAATGTTACCTACAGGATGCAGATGGTATTTTTGGGCGCTAAAACATATTCTCAACGCGTGAGGCTCTATCGGTCGCTGAGTGTTTGAGATGATGTGACTGACGCGGCGGTGGCTGTGTTATTGCCGCGCAGCGTCGAGCTAGTTCCGCAAGCACCGTTGAGCGTGGCGACAGCTTAAACAATGTATTGGTAATGCTAATGTATTGTTTAGACCCTATTAGTCGCACATCTACGCCTAGGATACTCACCTTGGGTAGGTAACCGTAGGTTATCCCGATATCTGACTAAACCTTAATTTCTACCCTCTGTCTCCCTCAAACAGCCTCAAGTGTAAGCCATGAATATCCACTGATCCTAGAACGAGTCGTATCAACGCTTCATGAGGAGTTAGTTCATGTTTAGCGTGGATACCGTGTATTAGGTTTGTTAGCTATTCACGCGGTGCTGCCGCGCATTTCAACTCCCAATTGTACTCATACTGACTCCTGCCCAGTTCCGGCAAATTAGTTGAGTTTACCAATGAGAGACAATATCTGCATTGCTGCCTCAGGGGCGGGAACTCAGGATGTGAGACAATAAACATTGTGTGTAGGGAGATGACAGAACTCAACATTGTATTAGATGAACGCAGGCCAGGTACGGAGGTAATATCCGGAGATTATAGACACTACTTTGGAGTTTAGGGTGGCAGTATTGTTAATTTCTCTGGCAGGTGCATTTGGGCAAGGGGAGTTTTCAACCGCGGGAAATAGCACGGCAAAATGTGCCAGGCGTTGACTCTGATCATGAGCGAATGTGCGCCACCTGCCTCGGTACAACTTGTGAGCACATTCTGGGACAGTCCCAGGCAGACAAGCTCTCCCAGTGCAAGTGTTGTGTTGATATTAGGTTCAATGAACACATATGGAACGTCAAATCTCTCAAATCTCTTGGGGTCCCTCGAAGTCGGGCTGCGATAAATGTCGACACCGTCGCGGCATTGCTGCGGCAATATTCAACCTCTTCTCAAATGTCTCTTGCCACACCTTTGAGGGTCAAAGTTTGTATTGAGGTTGTGAAAAGATAATCAAATTACCTCCGAGACGGTAAACAAAACTAATCACCGCATCACTAGGTACACCAGACTACCATTCTCCTATATTCGGCTACAAATTCGAACCTACACTGAAACGGCCGAAATATTTTTTCTGCGGGTATGGTCCAAATGACTTGTTGGGATGGCGCGGCAGGGACGCGGCGATCCAGATTTTGACAAAACCCGTAACTTCCGCCTGGAAAACCCGGAGGGCAATTTCCACTTTTCTTTCGGTTGAATGCTTAGCACCCGTGCGTCAATAACTTTGAAGCTCTCTTGCTTCGGTTTCTGAAATTGATCTTGGGAGTGGCGCTCGACCAAGAAGCCCGAACCCATGATCGGTGTTTAAATTCCTTCTCGGCAACTCCTAGTGCTTTCCCTGATACCTCAGAGTAAGATAGGGTCAATTATGGCTCACAGTTGACTTGAGCCCTAAGCACAGGCGCTCCTTGAGGTTAAATTCAACTGAGAGTGCCGAGTCGCCGAGTCTCGCCCTCCTTCGATTCTCTGGGTCCAGAGGCAAGTCGCACCTGTCGCACATTGACACAGGACTAGTGTAATGGTACCACGGTATTCTCTCAGTCTTAACCACTTCTATATTTTGGGAGAGAAACTTGGTCCTATGGGTTGGGCTCTCTGAACGGTATCAACGTGCCTGAGGCTCTTTACCTTCATCCATATGCCGGGTACGTCGAAATCCGTTGACCGTCTGGGGGTATTTACTTGTAGAATCAGAAGGCTTGCAAGTTGCAATTATTGTGTGGTAGGAGCAATCGGTCATCCGTCCACGGGCTCCATTGCCAATAGTGTCGATGTGATTCAACAGCGTGTCAGATCGCATTGGCAGCTCCATATATCACCGATATTGCACAGGGAGAATCTGGTTTGTTTAGCTTCCGAGGACAAATAGAGCTTGAGTATCGCAATGGGCACTCTCCGGCACAATACAGAATGCAGTGACGGCAATCTGATGCAACCGGTACAAAATATTGAAAGAAATTTGATTACATCCATCCTCAGAGATTGAACGGGACCACAGTGAGTGAACTCGTGTTCACGAACAACTATTCAAGTATCACGAAAGGCGTGTAAACTATTCAGTACTTACATGCCCAAGGGATTGAGACACAATATCAAACTATTGATTAGTCTGAGGCTTGTTCCGAATTTCCTGACGACAGAACTTGAGTGAACTGTTCAGTACTTACTCACGTGCATTTGGTATCGAATATTAATGCGAAAATTGTTAAGACTACTGTACCAAATTTCCTCAGGACGCAACTAGCTCCAAACCTGTGACTGAAGCAAGAATTACCAGAGCACCGACACAAAAGTCGCTCTGTATAGCCTTGAAGTATAGCAGCGTCCGTTCCTAAGGTGTGTACAATGAATTTGGGCATTAAGGCTGGTCCAAAAAGTGTCAGTAACGGTGTTACAAACCATTGAGGCAAACATCGGGATTTGCCGAATCAGGTGAGTATCCCAGATGTGAAAGTGAGGAAAACACCTAATGTGCCCACCTAACCCCTCTAGTTAGAGAGGGAACGTGGGGGGGGGTTCCCCCTCTAACTAGAGGGGATAACGCGAAATACTGGGAATCTCTTATATCCCATATGTTGGGGACTTAGGGTAAGTGCCCAGCGCCGTCCACCAACTTTATTGAGTGCCCCACTGCCATTCCCGACACCCTTTCACCATCACCGCCGCCGTCGCTGTCACCATTGTCGTCGTCAGTGGTCAATGGCATCACTGTCACCTATCACAACACCGCAATCACATCAACAACACCTGCCGCCCATCACACCGATGCTCAGCAGTGTCCCCGACATCACCCCCATCAAAAAAATGTCCCGAGCACCGCTGCGACCCCCGAACGCCGTCCCGACGTCGCCATCGACGATGGCGCATCAAAAAGTGAAAAAGTTTCGTATTGATTCTACGAACACAGATCTACAAGCGAAATGTGATATGGGTTACCCATGGGGGAATGCACGCGAGCAGTGCCATCCACCTGTCATTCTTTTTTCTTCCTCGACCGCCATCGTCTCCCGCTCAGTTCTCGTCCTCCGCGCTAGCTTATTCTCGTCATCCCTAGTTTTTCTCACCCCACATGTCTGGCGACGACACCGTTCCTCTCACACCCGCGGAAAACGCTCAGCTCCGCGCTCTTCTCGCCAGCGCCGCGCCTGCACAAACTGGTGGAAATGGGAATGGGGGCATCTCCGTGCAGACGGACAATACTGCCGGTGAGATTGATAACTTTAAATCCCCCACCTTCAAATCCCTTCCGATGTGGTTCCCTCGGGTGAGGTCCGCCGTGTTGGATCTCATCATCGACGGAAAATTCGAGGCCGAGGACCTCATCAAGCTCAGCCCTTTGCATGCGGGGGCTCGCGAGGCTCCGCGGCCTATGGTGTGGCACCCCGACTCGGGGTTCGTTGCCCCTGAGTCGTACCCCGACGACACCTTGGAGTCCGGCCTTCCCCGCGCTTTTTTAAAGGCCTTTTCGTCTGTTGTACCCCTCTTGGGTGCATGGACCACCTACACCGGCATCCGTGCCCTATGTGACCCCACTGGTGGCGGCGTTGCAGCAGCATTCACAATCTACACCACCCTCCTTCTTCAGTTCTCGACGCAGTACGAATGGAATGCGGTCCTGCTCTACCACTATGAGTTTACCCGCATCCGCTTGCAGGAGAACTTCCGCCCCACCCGCTGGACTATCCCTGACGCCAGCCTCATGGCTACCTGCCTCGTCCGCTATCCCCTCCTCTCCCCCTCGCCGTCGTCCTCCACATCCAAAAAGCGCCCACTCGCGGACCGCCTGGTGACCGTACCGGCTCCTCAGACCCCTGGCGCTCGTGCGAAGGTCGACGAGGTCTGCTTCAAGTTCAACAGCATGGATGGCTGTCGCATGGGGGATCGTTGTGCCCGCAGCCACGTCTGCCTCTTGTGTGCCGGCGCCCACACCAGCCTGGCATGCCCTCACAAAAAATAGGACGGGTTGGGTGAGTCTGCCGTGTCAGCTCCCCATCCTCCTGTACCTTCGGTACCTCTTCGTCAACTGGCTCCTTGTCTTTCGGACCCCCTCTACACCCTGCGCAACATCATAGCGCCCACCCCTTCCATACCACCTATCCGTCCTAACACCACCATCTTGTTTCCCGTCGCTGGGCCGCCGACTTTTCAGGTCGCTGGCCCCCTTTGCAGCCATGCTTTAGCCTACCTTATGCGCGAGTATCCAGATCAGTCCTTCGTACAACATTTGGTTAATATTATTGATTATGGTGCTTCTGTTGGTTATACCGGCCCCCGGGAGGGTCGTGTATTTAGTCGTAATCTTCCTGCTACGCCGTCCGAGCACGCTGCAACAGCGGCTGATATCCTAACCAATTTGAAGTTAGGGGAGCTTCACCGAGTTGTTGACCTCCCCGACCATCTTAAGAGCCGAGTCTTTTACTCTCCCATTGGGTCGGTCCCCAAATCTGGCGGTGGATGCCGGACCATCCACCACCTCTCGTACCCTGACGGGCATTCCATCAACGACGGCATCTCCCCCTCTGCAGTCACCTTGGTTTACACAACCCTCGACTCACTCTTTTGTCGACTCCGAAAACTGGGCCCGGGTGCCTATATCTGGAAAATGGACCTGAAGCGCGCTTTCCGTCACATTGTGGTTTGCCCGGACGACACATTGCTTTATGGTTTTTTCTTCGATGGTGCCGGCTACGTCGACCTGCGCCTTCCATTCGGCTCGCGTTCCTCACCATTCACCTTCAACCTCTTTGCAGAGGCCTTACATTGGGCATCTGAGCGTCTCGGGGCATCACTTGACCACTTCCTTGACGACTTCTTTGGTGCACAAGGGCCTAACGACCTCATTGCGGCCCAACACGACCGTGAAATCTTGCGTGCAGTGTGTACAGCTGTGGGCTTCTCTGCACATGCTGAGGGAAAACCTGGGAAAGATCTCCCTCCTACGACTTTGGGTACAATTCTCGGGATCGAAATCGACACCGTGAAATTCACAGTTTCGCTCCCAGCGGAGAAACTCACCCATACTCTCAGAACCCTTCGTGATCTCCTCTCTTCCCCCTCAGCGACACTCCTTAACCTGCAATCCGTCGCGGGTTCGCTCCAATTTGCCACCAAAATCCTTTGGGCCGGTCGCGCATTCATCCGTCGTGTGTACGATGCCACTTCCTCCATGTCTCGATTTGGCCGCCGACGAATCCCACGCGAGGCACGCCGTGATCTCGACTGGTGGGAACGTTTTTTACCCAACTGGAACGGTATCCAGTCCTTACATGCTCATACCCCTGGCATAACCATCTTCACCGATGCGAGTGGTTCCTCATCAAAGGGTATTGGCGGACATCTTGGCTCCCGAGAGAGCCCGGACGATTTCTTCGCGTCACGAGTCCCTCGCCGCCATCGGACTAAATCCATCTTATTCAAGGAGCTGTGGGCCGTGCTCCATGCTCTGCGATGTTGGGCAGCTCCAGCCTGGGCCGGGACCCGCATCACTCTCCGAGTAGATAATACTGGCGCTGTTGATGGGCTTAATGGCGGGTCGCTCCGGGAAGCCCCGTCCCAAGCTCTCTTGCGGGAAATTTTCCTTATTGCGCTTTCTCTCGATTTTTCCATTCATTGCATCTGGATTGATTCGAAGTCAAATTACCTTGCTGACGCACTCTCTCGTTTTGACATGTACCGCCTTCGCAATTTGCTGCCTCAATTCTTCACCTCTCAGCACACCGACTTCCCCCACCTCCCGACGACTGGCCTTCTAAGGTCAACCAGCCTGACCTCGTCGCATTTTACCTCTGGCATGGGCTGGCCAGCTCCACTCGAGGAGTCAACGATACTGCCTGCAAATCCTTCGAGCGCTTTGTTGGGCGGCAATACGGCAATTCGGTCCCCTCACCATACCCGGCCTCGGAGCCGCACCTTCTCGCATGGGCCGCGTCCCTCCCGCCTGCCGTCAGCGGAAAATCTATCAAACGCTACATCGGGGCTTTGAAATCCTTTCACACTGACCTTGGCTACCCCTCGGAACAGTTCTCCTCCCGGGTGTTGGAACGTGTTATCCGAGGGATTCGGCGCTTCCACGGTGATGCTGAGCGCAGGGAGCGCCTGCCTATCACCCACCCCATCCTCGAGCAGATTATTGCTATACTCTCGCGCCCCATCCTGCCGAAAGGAATCTCAAAGGAGCTTGCCGAGACACTCAAAACAAGCTACTGCCTCTCTTTCTCTGGTTTTCTCCGCTGTGGCGAGGTCACATACGACGTCTTCGATCCTGCTTTCGTTCTGAAACGCCGAGACGTTATCATACAGAGCGAGGACTACCTCACAATTGACCTCCCCGCCTCCAAGACCGACCCCTTTCGCAGGGGTGTCCGCATTGGCATGGCTCGCACAAACCTATCCACTTGTGTGTACAACCACCTGGTTGCCCACCTTGCACGCCCTGGTAACCCGGACGACCCCCTCTTCGTTGGTCGTCGGAAGCAGTCTGGGGGAGGCCACGGCGCCTTCACCAGAAAAATCTTCATTGACTGCTTGAAGTCGTGTTTAACCTCGCTTGGAATCGCCTCAGCAGGATATTCTGGCCACAGCTTTCGCCGTGGTGCAGCCACCTGGGCCCGCATGGTCGGCCTCTCCGACCTCGACATTCAACGCCTCGGACGTTGGACTTCAGATTGTTTCAAACTGTACATTGACACACAGCCCGACGTCATCATTGCTTTAAACCGCCGACTTCACACCGATCCCCCGTTGGTCATTGCAACTGCAATGGTCGTCCCTCCCTCCGAGGTCTGGCGCGCCGATGACACCCTCTAAAAAGCTCTTGCTCTCTGGCCCCGACACGTTCCGTGTCACCTCAGGCAACCGTTTCACGCTGCCTGGCTTTCTGGGTTTCGGCCCGAGAGCGCTCGCTGCGAGGGAGGCTTTGCCTCTCCTCCACTCAAAATTCATTTTCTTCCCCCCCATGCACGATCCCGAGGCATTCCTGATATGGGTTACCCATGGGGGAATGCACGCGAGCAGTGCCATCCACCTGTCATTCTTTTTTCTTCCTCGACCGCCATCGTCTCCCGCTCAGTTCTCGTCCTCCGCGCTAGCTTATTCTCGTCATCCCTAGTTTTTCCCCACCCACCATCCCCTTATCTCTCTCAAGTATATATCACAATCTCTACATACAATCTACATACAATTTTATGTAGCTCGTTCTTGTCTTAGTTAGTTGCAGCTTCGCGCCGGCTTGGGTTTCGGCCCGAGAGCGCTCGCTGCGAGGGAGGCTTTGCCTCTCCTCCACTCTCAAAATTCATTTTCTTCCCCCCCATGCACGATCCCGAGGAAATGTTATGCGCCTCAATACTCGTAAAGTTATAGTGATTTTGATTTTTTGATGGCGCATCAAAATACACTGAACATTCAAAATATTGCTGTACTTCCGAATATTCAATGAGAATCACAATACATAAGGCCATGGTTGAGGTATAGCAATATAATTACCAACTTCTGGCAGATTTGGAGCTCTTATTGTATAGAAGGTCCACCAACTTCCCAGGCAACTTCTGTCTGGTGTCGAAGTTTGAGGTTGTTCTGTCTCGTCTGAGGCCTGTGTCCCTTCCCTGTTGACAGCTTGATGAGACGAGGTGATATGAGGGCTTTCTGAGCACAATTAACGAAGAACAGTCCACCAACTTCCCAGGCAACTTCCGTCTGGTGTTGAAGTTTGAGGTCGTTCTGTCTCGTCTGAGGCCTGTGTTCCTTCCCTGTTGACAGCTTGATGAGACCAGGTGGTATGAGGGCTTTCTGAGCAACATTAATGAAGAACGGTCCACCAACTTCCCAGGCAACTTCCGTCTGGTGTTGAAGTTTGAGGTCGTTCTGTCTCGTCTGAGGCCTGTGTCCCTTCCCTGTTGACAGCTTGATGAGACCAGGTGATATGAGGGCTTTCTGAGCACAATTAACAAAGAACGGTCCACCAACTTCCCTGGCAACTTCCGTCTGGTGTCGAAGTTTGAGGTCGTTCTGTCTCGTCTGAGGCCTGTGTCCCTTCCCTGTTGACTGCTTGATGAGACCAGGTGGTATGAGGGCTGTCTGAGCAACATTAACCAAGAACGGTCCACCAACTCCCCGTCCACCAACTTCTGTCTAGTGTCGAAGTTTGCAGTCGTTCTGTCTCGCCTGAGGCCTGTGTTCCTTCTTGGTTGATAGATTGAGAAGACCGGGTGTTCTGAGTGCTTTCTGAGCAGTTAATAAGGATATAACGAAGACTTGTCCACCAACTCCCTGTCCACCAACTTCTGTCTAGTGTCGAAGTTTGAGGTCGTTCTGTCTCGTCTGAGGCCTGTGTCCCTTCCCTGCTGACAGCTTGATGAGACCAGGTGGTATGAGGGCTTTCTGAGCAACATTAACCAAGAACGGTCCACCAACTCCCCGTCCACCAACTTCTGTCTAGTGTCAAAGTTTGCAGTCGTTTTGTCTCGCCTGAGGCCTGTGTTCCTTCTTGGTTGATAGATTAAGAAGACCGGGTGTTATGAGTGCTTTCTGAGCAGTTAATAAGCACATAACAAAGAGCCGTCCACCAACTCCCCATCCACCAACTTCTGTCTAGTGTCGAAGTTTGAGGTAGTTCTGTCTTGCCTGAAGCCTGTGTTTCTTCCTGGTTGGCAGATTGAGAAGACCGGGTGTTATGAGTGCTTTCTGAGCGGTTAATAAGCACATAACGAAGACCTGTCCACCAACTCCCCGTCCACCAACTTCCGTCTGGAATCGAAGTTTGCGCTCATTCTGGCTTTCCTGGGCCCTGTATTTCTTCTTGGTTGGTAGATTAGGGATACCAAGTGCTAGGAGGGCTCTCTGAGCGGTTAAAAAGCAGTTAATGAGGAGCTGTCCACCAATTCCCTGTCCACCAACTTCCGTCTGATGTCGAAGTTTGAGCTCATTCTGCCTTTCCTGGGCTCTGTAAACACTGAAAACAAGCTTAGAATGATTGAATAGACAGATTTAAGCTTTTCTTTCAACTAGGTAACTAATTTTTTGACCAGATGACATCTTGAACCTAAGGCTAGTACATAGGACTTTATGGTTTGTGCTCGAAAATATCATTCAACCAAAAGTTCACTGAAACTGACAAAGTAGGGCACAATTGAGTGTAAATATTCGGTGTGAACTAACCTATCTTCTCCATTCCACAAACTATGGCCTCCTTGAGGCTCTATGCATGAAACAATCAAAATCAAAACATTTCTAATTTCGAGTTTTACATCATATTCTTGCCAGTATTTTGGCTTCAAATTGTTGTTATAGCCTATATGAATGACCAAAGGCCCACAGGCAACCACTCAAGCACATTTGATATGCTGAACATGGTATACAATGATGTAGTGCAAGATCACTCTAAATCACTAGGTATGGGACTACCTGGATGTCCCCTGACAATCTTTCCAGTTCATATAAGTGGTGTAATTCCCACTAACACGGTTTAGAACTTTGTATATCACAGGAGAACACATGCCAAGCCCACACACCTTTTCATCAATATATTCAAAATGTGCTTTGCCTTGTCAATAAGCCATGAAATGAGACTAAAAATCTATGTTGGTAGCTCAATTGCAAGTGAAGGGAGACTAAAATGTCGCTCTGAGGGCCATTTGGCCGAGGTACTTTACCAAAGTACACTTTGATCAGTTTTCGCTATTTTCACCCTATCAATTCGATGCAATGAGCTTCAATACACTCTGCATAGCTTTCTATGGCATGAAGGAGCATAACCACCTCATTAGATCGTTCCAAACAGCTTGATTTGGGGCCAGATAAGCAAACCTTCCTATTTGGGATGTGAGGTGTTAGTGTCCCAAAAAGGAAGGCTGTCAATCAAAGCTCTGATTTCTTTCATCCTGAGGTGCAATCAACTTCATAGACATTATTCAAGGGTAGTATAACGTCTTACAACTTTAATCTGCTGAGTTATAGGCTCAAAATGTGTAAAAAAACACTGTGGTCCACCAACTTCTCTAGGAAGTTGGTGGACACAACAAGAAGTTAGTGGACACCAACTCTGCTGACTTTCTTGCAAGCCTACTAGGGCCTGAGGGATGCCAAGGCCAAGGTGCGAGACAGAATGACTGCAAACTTTGACACTAGACAGAAGTTGGTGGACGGGGAGTTGGTGGACCGTTCTTGGTTAATGTTGCTCAGAAAGCCCTCATACCACCTGGTCTCATCAAGCTGTCAACAGGGAAGGGACACAGGCCTCAGACGAGACAGAACGACCTCAAACTTCAACACCAGACGGAAGTTGCCTGGGAAGTTGGTGGACTGTTCTTCGTTAATTGTGCTCAGAAAGCCCTCATATCACCTCGTCTCATCAATCTGTCAACAGGGAAGGGACACAGGCCTCAGACGAGACAGAACAACCTCAAACTTCGACACCAGACAGAAGTTGCCTGGGAAGTTGGTGGACCTTCTATACAATAAGAGCTCCAAATCTGCCAGAAGTTGGTAATTATATTGCTATACCTCAACCATGGCCTTATGTATTGTGATTCTCATTGAATATTCGGAAGTACAGCAATATTTTGAATGTTCAGTGTATTTTGATGCGCCATCAAAAAATCAAAATCACTATAACTTTACGAGTATTGAGGCGCATAACATTTCGCTTGTAGATCTGTGTTCGTAGAATCAATACAAATTTTTTTTTCATTTTTTGATGCGCCATCGTCGATGGCGACGTCGGGACGGCGTTCGGGGGTCGCAGCGGTGCTCGGGACATTTTTTTGATGGGGGTGATGTCGGGGACACTGCTGAGCATCGGTGTGATGGGCGGCAGGTGTTGTTGATGTGATTGCGGTGTTGTGATAGGTGACAGTGATGCCATTGACCACTGACGACGACAATGGTGACAGCGACGGCGGCGGTGATGGTGAAAGGGTGTCGGGAATGGCAGTGGGGCACTCAATAAAGTTGGTGGACGGCGCTGGGCACTTACCCTAAGTCCCCAACATATGGGGTATAAGAGATTCCCAGTATTTCGCGTTATCCCCTCTAGTTAGAGGGGGAACCCCCCCCACGTTCCCTCTCTAACTAGAGGGGTTAGGTGGGCACATTAGGTGGAGGAAAATAAGGTCTGAACGATGTATTACCACTATTTGAACATGGTTCAACTTGCTCCCAGGCCCAATAGCGCCTGTGGAACTAGCTAGAGGCTGCGCGGCACCGGCGCGTCAATAACACAGCCACCGCCGCGGCAGTGCCGCGTCACTGCGCGTCAGTGCCGCGGCAAATCGCGGCAAGCGCGGCATTTTCACCCAGCCCCTGGATTAAGTGGCTTGACTGTGGGAGGGGCAGGAGATCCAGCCAGCTTCCAGTTCACAAATTGGTCGTGACGAAGGATCTTCTCTTTGCGTTCAAGCCACAATGTCACCAGAGGCTGGGGCGTTTCTATAGAAAGTCCTCTAATGTGAGGTTGACTATTTATATAGAAAACTCTCTGATTAGAGGCTGCCTTTTATATATGTGTTAGAGAGACTCACGTGCATCGGGCACAGCGCCGGCGCTGTGGCCCACGACGAGGAGAGTATCAGGGACGACGTCGAACGCGTTGCTTTTGTTTGTCAACGCCTTTGGACTGATGAGTGATGGCATCCAAATTGGGCAGACAGCGGCAAGGAAGCTTGCTCGTCGCCATCAATGATGACCTCGATTTTGCGGGCCAATAAATTCCAGTAAATTACAGTAAGTCCCTACACAATATTCGTACATGTGTGTGATATAACTAGTCGACAGCCTCTTGCAACGTAGCAGTAGGAAAAAATGAAATCAAGCCAGCGACTCCTCCACCAAAGACGCGATAGTTAAGGAATCTGGGGTAACGTCCGGAACAGGGGCATCCTCGTCCTCAATGTCGTCCTCATCGTCATCCTCCCCCCTCTCCCCCCTGCAACGGCTCGTCCGGAATCTCTCCCAATCCATCGCGCGCGAGCTGGATGTAACACGGTATGTCTTTCCAATTGTCTTGGAAACGCGCGCGCAGATCAAGCTGCATTTGGGACTGGCGGCGTGCGTACGCGGTGAATCCCTCCCGGAGAATGTCGTCCTCCACAAGCCCTGGCCGTTGATCAATGAGTCCCTTCCACCACTCCGCTTTCCATCGCAAGAACTCAAGCACCCGCCGCATCTCCTCCTCCACAAGGTCCACCTCCTCCGTCCACCTGTGAGCTCTCGCACGTGTCTTCGCCCACTCAATACGCAGTGCCTCCGTCATCCCGGCGTCCATACTCTCGCTCTCCGACAGCTCCGCCAGCCAGATCCACGAGGCGGGTCTCTCCTCTTCCCGCTTTTGCCGCGCTCGCTCTGTCGCCTGCGCGACGGTGTCCCGCTTTCGCCGTTTCTTGCGCGACTTGTGCTCTGGGTCACTGAAGGTCGCGCGCGGCCGTTGGCGGACATCGTCAGCGTTGAGGACCCGTAGCTTCTGCTTCCACTCAGTCTCTTTGAGCCTCCCCCCAAGACTAACGAGCGCAGCCCGGGCCGAGCGATACTGGTGCGAGGTACGCCGGATACGCTCGTCGACGCCCTGGATGGTGGTCTTCGCCCTGGTATTTGCAGCAACCCCCCGCGCCTCGTCATCCTTCTCCTGGTACTTGTGTGTCCGCACGAGCAGCAAGCGTCGGATTTCTTCCAACGCCTCGTGTGCCTGCCCTTCCCGCAGCGCAAACTCGTATCGAGCATGGCTCTCCTTCACCTCGACCTGCGGAAGCGACGCCAGTCGTGACGGCATCCACAGCTTCATGGCGTGTACGGGGACACCAGGCGTCGGCTGCAGACGAGCGGTAACAGTCCGCGCTCTCTCATCTGCCTCCCTTAGCGATGTAACAAGTGGGGTGAAGGACTCCCGGATCTTGAGCCACTCGCTGATCTTCCGCGCCAGTTTGTTAGAGCGCTCGCGGAGGGCTGTCTTCTGCCGATCTGTGGCGTGAGTTTTGACGGCGGCGGTGTCGGAACCCAAGTCGCGTTGCTGAGCCTCCAGATGTATGCCCATCGTAATCATCTCCGTCGCGTGAAGGTCCCCCCGCACATCGTCCTCCGTGTCCCCCGCAACAGCTCCCGAAACCTCCTCCGCAAGACGCCCGCGGATGGCCTGCATGCTCTCGTGCTTTGTCGCCAGCTTGAAGGGGTTTGGATTCGACGGGTCCTCCTCCCACAGCTCCATCGCCTTCGTCCACGTCACCACTACCTCGTGCGGCAACCCCAGCTCTGCCTCCAGCAACTCCAGCCGATACGTCGACATGTTCCCCACCGCCTTCTGCGCCCGCTCCAGCAAGAACTCCCCCAGCCCGACAATTTTCTTGTGATTCCAGTCGTTAAAATGATCATCCAGCGCATCACGCCGAGCGCCCGGCCCCATTTCTTTAGTGCTGCTGGCGAGCGGGTTCACGTTCGCCCATCCTCGCTCTGGAGCTTCGCCGTCGGTCTGGCCCACAAACGGAGTGAGATTGAAGGAAAAAAGAATGTTGCAGGCTTCGATGTGCGCCGGGAGGTCAAATTTAGGGATAAGCCAGACGTAGCCGCGCTTGAGGCCGCGCATGCGGAGCTCAGGCTTGTATTTCGAAAGTCGTTGCCAGATATTCTTGTGCCATTGACATACGATATCGTAGGAAATGAAGAGCTCCATGATTTTGTCTGAGTTCTCGAGACTCTTCCACAGCATGAAGTCCATGTTAATATATCTGATTGAGCGTCAATTTTTAACCCTCGTCTGAAGAACACAAGAAAACTCACCGTTCTCCATTCTGGAGATCTCCAACGCCGTTTGGGCGCTTCATGTTATGTCGCGCGCAGTCCACCGTGCCAATTCCCGATGCCGCCGTACCGTAGACCTCCCGATCCGGCTCATTGACAGCGTCATGCGCAACACAGGTACTTTTCTGGCTTGATTATCAGCATTAGAACAGACACACGCACGCTTGACATACCTCCTGCTCCTGGTCCCAGTTTTCGTCAAGGTGCTTCATGTACTCGTCCACCTTGGCGAAGAATGCTATCCCATCACCAAGAGACGGATCGTCCTCCTCGCTGGATACGTCCTTCCTCTTCATGCGGAAATTGGCGTCTAGAGCAAGGAAGAGCGCGTACAAGAAACGCTTTTCCCGCGGAACGGATCTCCAAGCCCCATTATGCGGAAGGTTCTTGCCAGGCTGCGGACACGCAGGACACAGTAAGGAACACTCCCCTGCTTTGGTCCCCTGCGCTCCGCTAGCGGAATGGGCGCGGCCCGCGCGCTTGAGCATTTGTAGATGCCGCCACTGTCGCGTCATCCGGCGAAACTCATTGTATCGATTCTGAATGACCGGTGAGTATATACATCCAGAGATTAAGTCCGACACTTACCCGGGGCTGAAACACGCCGTTGTTGTTGGTTTCGCGCGCCAGACTATTGTAGAAATGGTGCGCGGAGCACTTCGACTCGAGAGACATCATGTGGAACTTCCGCAGGCAGCGGAATGTCGCCGCCGATGCAGGATTGGTTGTTGTTGCCGGATACAGACGCGCGCGCAAGAGCTGGACGGTGTGTGGTTGATCCCGTGCACAGCTGCAGAAGTCCAGCGCAACTTCGTGGATCCCACTGCTGTCGACAATGCAGAAGTCCTCGCATTTCCCCTTCTCTGTGCCGGGCGTCTCATCCTCGCCGTCGCGATTCCCATCCACCCCCGCCTCTCGTGTGCCCTCCGTCTCCTCTGCTGCTTTTGCTCTCGTCACGGCCGCTCTCGCCTCCTCCGCCGCCGCCCTAGCTCTCTTGGCAACAGTACCAGGACATGTCCCATCGCGCCCATGCCCGAGTTGGATTCGAAGACCCAGCGACTTCAAGGTAACGCCGTCGAATGAGTTATCCTTCCACACCTAATATTGCGCCGTAAATTAGCATAAACTGCGGTGAACATAAAAAGGCCACAAACCTCGACACGATGAAACGGATTATCCTTGTGAAGACCTACAATGCAAGCTTGACAGAACAGAGCATCACTGAAGCAGTTTTTGCATCGGTAGATTGCGTCGTCTGCGTCGCGCAAGCAGCCTCCACATTTGGTCTGGTAACGCTGTTCTCCGCGCCCTTCAAGGCGAACGAGCTCCTCGAGGAAGGTATCACGCCAGTCGTCACGCCACTGGGTGTTTGGGTGGTCCTTTAATATTATGAAGTTAGCAGTCATTTTGTAAATTGGCGCGTATAAAAACACACCGATGGTCGATCCTTCCTAGGGCCTGAATCCGCAGGGTGGCCTTCGTCGAAGGCAAACGACTCTTCCTCTGCAAAGGGGAACGGCACGTCCGAGCTCGAAGGAATTTCCAATGGGGTGGAATCTGAGACCAGCAGATTGCGCTCAGGTCGGTGGACTTTCGTTGGCGAAGCTGGGACCGGTAAGACAGTCATATGGATGCTGGTGCGGCCTGTGGCGTCGGTCCGTATCGCGCGATGAACAAGTTCCTCTTGTCTGGGAGGGGCGATAGCCTGTGAGTCATTGCTGTCGCTATCATCGGCAATGGTGGTTTTCAGACTTTCTGCCTTGCGCTTGCGACTCATACCGGGCAGGGGGTTGGGAAGTTGAATCGGAATTCAAGCTACACTAATACAGGAGAGCAACCAACCGACCAACGCACCAACGCGACGTCGCGCGTTGGTCGGTTGGTCAGTTGGTGAGAGATGGAAATCAAAGATCGCAAGCCCAAATTAGGACTTCAGTTCGGGCCGATAACACCGTCTTCAAGAAAACTGTCGCCCGAAGTCGCTCGAGCTCAAAATCAAGGAAATGTAAAATTCATTGGTCACCCTCGATGTAGTGGGAACAGGGGAGAGTGGTACACAAAAAGTCGTTATGCCCGTCATCAGGTTTGTGTTGGTGTCCGAATACCTGAGAAGCTCCCGTAGAAACTCATTCGAGAGACTTGTCCAGTGCATGGTAGGAGGAAACAAGAGAATATCAATGGCGTGCCGTTCAGAAGGGGTTAGATATCCTCGAATCAATCGGACTCCTAACTGGGAACTAGAGGCAGAATAATTTATTACAGTATTTCGACACTATGCGGGCGCGTCAAAAGCAGTCTCCTGCCCACTGGTAATAGCCTCCCTCTTTCGCCCGACACCTAACTGGAACAGGGCGGTTAGCATAGGCGACTCAGGGAAAGACACAAATAACACGCACTGGTTTCTATCGCACAGTCTTGCTCTCAATACACATGTTCTCGTCGCGGTGCGTGGGATCTTCTCGGGGCTCAACGCGTAGTGGTCTGAGGCGATGCGCGTGGGATGTGCCAGCGGAGTCCAGAGCTTCTCGTCGCGTCCTCCTTGCGTGGACGCGTTTCTCGCGCGTCGCGTCGCGTCGCCCAGAGGACACTGGGGTTTGCGGAGGCAGTTGACACGCGTTGAGCCAATGCTGAGTGTCCTCCTTGTGAGGTGCGTTGAGCTGTACGTCTGCCAGAGCCTCTGTATATTTATGAGCATGGTGTGCAGACAACAAATATTCAGCCCCACTCACCACGCTTGAATTCTCGCCCTTGGGTGTTACTGGATGGAGTTTTTGGAGTTTGTTCTGACATGAGAGAAGGCAAGAGGGAACGACCGGGAATGGAAGTAAAACATGACGGGTAGCGGTAGGATTGACGATTGATTCGGGCCGGCGGCAGGAGAAAGATAGCATCAAAACAATATGTCATTTCCTGTGCTTACTGCACGCTTCGGGCCGCCACATTTCTTCTGTACTGACAAGCGCACCTAATGTGCCCACCTAACCCCTCTAGTTAGAGAGGGAACGTGGGGGGGGTTCCCCCTCTAACTAGAGGGGATAACGCGAAATACTGGGAATCTCTTATATCCCATATGTTGGGGACTTAGGGTAAGTGCCCAGCGCCGTCCACCAACTTTATTGAGTGCCCCACTGCCATTCCCGACACCCTTTCACCATCACCGCCGCCGTCACTGTCACCATCGTCGTCGTCAGTGGTCGCTGGCATCACTTTCACCTATCACAACATCGCAATCACATCAACAACACCTGCCGCCCATCACACCGATGCTCAGCAGTGTCCCCGACATCACCCCCATCAAAAAAATGTCCCGAGCACCGCTGCGACCCCCGAACGCCGTCCCGACGTCGCCATCGACGATGGCGCATCAAAAATGAAAAAATTTTGTATTGATTCTACGAACACAGATCTACAAGCGAAATGTTATGCGCCTCAATACTCGTAAAGTTATAGTGATTTTGATTTTTTGATGGCGCATCAAAATACACTGAACATTCAAAATATTGCTGTACTTCCGAATATTCAATGAGAATCACAATACATAAGGCCATGGTTGAGGTATAGCAATATAATTACCAACTTCTGGCAGATTTGGAGCTCTTATTGTATAGAAGGTCCACCAACTTCCCAGGCAACTTCTGTCTGGTGTCGAAGTTTGAGGTTGTTCTGTCTCGTCTGAGGCCTGTGTCCCTTCCCTGTTGACAGATTGATGAGACGAGGTGATATGAGGGCTTTCTGAGCACAATTAACGAAGAACAGTCCACCAACTTCCCAGGCAACTTCCGTCTGGTGTTGAAGTTTGAGGTCGTTCTGTCTCGTCTGAGGCCTGTGTCCCTTCCCTGTTGACAGCTTGATGAGACCAGGTGGTATGAGGGCTTTCTGAGCAACATTAACCAAGAACGGTCCACCAACTCCCCGTCCACCAACTTCTGTCTAGTGTCAAAGTTTGCAGTCATTCTGTCTCGCACCTTGGCCTTGGCATCCCTCAGGCCCTAGTAGGCTTGCAAGAAAGTCAGCAGAGTTGGTGTCCACTAACTTCTTGTTGTGTCCACCAACTTCCTAGAGAAGTTGGTGGACCACAGTGTTTTTTTACACATTTTGAGCCTATAACTCAGCAGATTAAAGTTGTAAGACGTTATACTACCCTTGAATAATGTCTATGAAGTTGATTGCACCTCAGGATGAAAGAAATCAGAGCTTTGATTGACAGCCTTCCTTTTTGGGACACTAACACCTCACATCCCAAATAGGAAGGTTTGCTTATCTGGCCCCAAATCAAGCTGTTTGGAACGATCTAATGAGGTGGTTATGCTCCTTCATGCCATAGAAAGCTATGCAGAGTGTATTGAAGCTCATTGCATCGAATTGATAGGGTGAAAATAGCGAAAACTGATCAAAGTGTACTTTGGTAAAGTACCTCGGCCAAATGGCCCTCAGAGCGACATTTTAGTCTCCCTTCACTTGCAATTGAGCTACCAACATAGATTTTTAGTCTCATTTCATGGCTTATTGACAAGGCAAAGCACATTTTGAATATATTGATGAAAAGGTGTGTGGGCTTGGCATGTGTTCTCCTGTGATATACAAAGTTCTAAACCGTGTTAGTGGGAATTACACCACTTATATGAACTGGAAAGATTGTCAGGGGACATCCAGGTAGTCCCATACCTAGTGATTTAGAGTGATCTTGCACTACATCATTGTATACCATGTTCAGCATATCAAATGTGCTTGAGTGGTTGCCTGTGGGCCTTTGGTCATTCATATAGGCTATAACAACAATTTGAAGCCAAAATACTGGCAAGAATATGATGTAAAACTCGAAATTAGAAATGTTTTGATTTTGATTGTTTCATGCATAGAGCCTCAAGGAGGCCATAGTTTGTGGAATGGAGAAGATAGGTTAGTTCACACCGAATATTTACACTCAATTGTGCCCTACTTTGTCAGTTTCAGTGAACTTTTGGTTGAATGATATTTTCGAGCACAAACCATAAAGTCCTATGTACTAGCCTTAGGTTCAAGATGTCATCTGGTCAAAAAATTAGTTACCTAGTTGAAAGAAAAGCTTAAATCTGTCTATTCAATCATTCTAAGCTTGTTTTCAGTGTTTACAGAGCCCAGGAAAGGCAGAATGAGCTCAAACTTCGACATCAGATGGAAGTTGGTGGACAGGGAATTGGTGGACAGCTCCTCATTAACTGCTTTTTAACCGCTCAGAGAGCCCTCCTAGCACTTGGTATCCCTAATCTACCAACCAACAAGAAATACAGGGCCCAGGAAAGCCAGAATGAGCGCAAACTTCGATTCCAGACGGAAGTTGGTGGACGGGGAGTTGGTGGACAGGTCTTCGTTATGTGCTTATTAACCGCTCAGAAAGCACTCATAACACCCGGTCTTCTCAATCTGCCAACCAGGAAGAAACACAGGCCTCAGGCAAGACAGAACTACCTCAAACTTCGACACTAGACAGAAGTTGGTGGATGGGGAGTTGGTGGACGGCTCTTTGTTATGTGCTTATTAACTGCTCAGAAAGCACTCATAACACCCGGTGATAAGCCAGCAATTGGGCCACGCGCGGAATTTGCGATTTTTGCTCATTCAGTGCCACTAGCTGTATTGTAATCGGCTATATAAATCACTCAGCAGGGGGCTAGTGTCAGTCCGGGCAGCTAGCTAGGAGACAGCAGCGTATATACCATAAGCTTTAAGGTGTGAACTCACTGGAAGGTCAATACTGGCCGGAAAGTCAAAATCATACTTAAAGCTTTAAGTCAAACCTTCTCTTTTAACAAACCCTCAGGGTTCGTAGGAGTTGGGCGTTCACTCTAATCAAGGACAGGAGGAAATACTATCCATCCGTGACCAGGGTTGAGGAATGGAAGCTTTGCAGGGGTAACCTATGTTGACTAGAACATTTGTCTGCGGTAGAGTTGGCATTTCCTGTCAATCAAGCCGAAGATCCAAGGACCGGAAAGGTCCGACGGCATAGCCAGGAACAGCACCTCAAAGGGAGCAGTAGCGGCAGCAAGGTCTTGCCGCCGGCTAAACCAAAATCGTGATGCCAAGAAGCTATTAATAGTCTTGACTCGAACAGACTCACATGGCTATTCACGAATGACTCGAATTGACTCGAATGACTCGAGTCTGATTCACCAGGAGTCACACACACCGAATTGGGACGACATGACGAGGCTGGAATATTATTTGGACACGTCAGAAGCGGACATATATTATTTATTTTAATTGTAGCAACATCCATGCAGATTATTCTCCTTTTCAAGTCAAGATTCGTATGTAAATTAGTAGATTGTATTCAGTAGGGGTCCGCACCTTCACGGACTCAACGTTTGGACCATTATGTACATTACTGTTTTGAGTTTCCATGTTTTGTAGTATTTGGTATGTAGGATTTAGTATATAAGTAGAGGTAGAGCTTAGGTGGAAACCAGTGGACCGTACCCTTCTTGTTAGGAGCACAGCATAACGCGTGCCTCCGTCCGGGAAGTCTCACGGAATCCATTCGGTGTACATTTGAGTGTCTTTAGATACTTTGGTGTCTACCAATATATTGGGATTGGATTATATTTGTTGTGCAGCGTCAGCGTCAGCGTTTAGGGTCAGCGTCAGCGTCAGCGTTTAGGGTCAGCGTCAGCGTCAGCGTCAGCGTTTTAGTGTCTCAGCGTCAGCGTCAGCGAATATTACAGCGGAACCTGTCAACCTTCGGTTACAGTTCAAACCCAGCGTCGAACTAAGTTTAGTTCACCACACAACCACCCGGTGTCCATCACCACAAACCTTTTGAAAACCACAACTCTTCTAAGAACTATAAAGGTCGCATCAGCGCCCAATAGGTCCGAGAAACCAAAGGGTCGACTTAAAGCTTTAAGTCGAAACCTAGTTTTCAGCTATTGCAACAGCCGTAATACTTCGGTTGGAACCCCACGAACGCATATACAAGCGGAGAGGTGATTAGGTGTTTGATTTGGAGTGTGTTTAGTGTGTGGTTTAGCCATACATCGAGACCCAGTATCCAGCTCATTTCCCCTGGTCGGTCCCGATCCGCGGCGTATCACCGGTCTTCTTAATCTATCAACCAAGAAGGAACACAGGCCTCAGGCGAGACAGAACGACTGCAAACTTTGACACTAGACAGAAGTTGGTGGATGGGGAGTTGGTGGACCGTTCTTGGTTAATGTTGCTCAGAAAGCCCTCATACCACCTGGTCTCATCAAGCTGTCAACAGGGAAGGGACACAGGCCTCAGACTAGACAGAACGACCTCAAACTTCGACACTAGACAGAAGTTGGTGGACGGGGAGTTGGTGGACCGTTCTTTGTTAATTGTGCTCAGAAAGCCCTCATACCACCTGGTCTCATCAAGCTGTCAACAGGGAAGGGACACAGGCCTCAGACGAGACAGAACGACCTCAAACTTCGACACCAGACGGAAGTTGCCAGGGAAGTTGGTGGACCGTTCTTTGTTAATTGTGCTCAGAAAGCCCTCATATCACCTGGTCTCATCAAGCTGTCAACAGGGAAGGGACACAGGCCTCAGACGAGACAGAACGACCTCAAACTTCAACACCAGACGGAAGTTGCCTGGGAAGTTGGTGGACCGTTCTTCATTAATGTTGCTCAGAAAGCCCTCATACCACCTGGTCTCATCAAGCTGTCAACAGGGAAGGAACACAGGCCTCAGACGAGACAGAACGACCTCAAACTTCAACACCAGACGGAAGTTGCCTGGGAAGTTGGTGGACTGTTCTTCGTTAATTGTGCTCAGAAAGCCCTCATATCACCTCGTCTCATCAAGCTGTCAACAGGGAAGGGACACAGGCCTCAGACGAGACAGAACAACCTCAAACTTCGACACCAGACAGAAGTTGCCTGGGAAGTTGGTGGACCTTCTATACAATAAGAGCTCCAAATCTGCCAGAAGTTGGTAATTATATTGCTATACCTCAACCATGGCCTTATGTATTGTGATTCTCATTGAATATTCGGAAGTACAGCAATATTTTGAATGTTCAGTGTATTTTGATGCGCCATCAAAAAATCAAAATCACTATAACTTTACGAGTATTGAGGCGCATAACATTTCGCTTGTAGATCTGTGTTCGTAGAATCAATACGAAACTTTTTCACTTTTTGATGCGCCATCGTCGATGGCGACGTCGGGACGGCGTTCGGGGGTCGCAGCGGTGCTCGGGACATTTTTTTGATGGGGGTGATGTCGGGGACACTGCTGAGCATCGGTGTGATGGGCGGCAGGTGTTGTTGATGTGATTGCGGTGTTGTGATAGGTGACAGTGATGCCATTGACCACTGACGACGACAATGGTGACAGCGACGGCGGCGGTGATGGTGAAAGGGTGTCGGGAATGGCAGTGGGGCACTCAATAAAGTTGGTGGACGGCGCTGGGCACTTACCCTAAGTCCCCAACATATGGGATATAAGAGATTCCCAGTATTTCGCGTTATCCCCTCTAGTTAGAGGGGGAACCCCCCCCACGTTCCCTCTCTAACTAGAGGGGTTAGGTGGGCACATTAGGTGTACGAAATGAGGAGATGAATACCCCGCATCTCGTCGAACCGAAGCTGCCATGCCGCCAACACCCGTTTCCAATGCTCCCAATTTCTCCGCAACTGGACTCGCGCACGGGCGACTTCCCGCCGATCTGTTGCACGCAACTCTCTGCAACGAATATGTGAGCCCGGGACAAGCTTCTCGTAACCACTGCGCACCTGACAGCCCATGCCCAGAACGCCCTTTCAAGGTATTGTCGATATTCACGGGCGTGCAATATCATCTGTTCCTCTTCCACGATCCTTCAACGTGTTTAGAATACTCCGGTGACCAGTTAAGTCACTTACAGAGCTTGCTGAGCGGGTGCCAAAACTAGGTCTGACATTAATTTCTAACTTGTCTCGTCGTGTGTCGTGTGCTTATATATCCAAGGTAGTAACAACTTGACATCGCGGCTCCAAAGATGGCATTCTGACCATGTTATCATATGAACATTTAGGTAGTTTGGGTCCGTAACAAATGTTTGCCCTCCTTCCGGACCGCGAGGATCTTTTTGCGACGCACAGCCCGGATTTGTATGGGGTCTGGATTCAGCACATCGAGTCTCCGTCCCGGACCCATCCCCCTCCCGGATTCGGCGAAAGGGGCCTGCTCTGCCCACGCACGTTCAACGGATTCTGCGTCAGTATGACGGATAAATGTTTGCCGAATACTGAAAGGTCGCTTATCAGTCACATACTGTCGTACAAGAAGCAAACATACCATCTAGTAGGCCCACCCATCTTGTCGGCTCAGAGCGAACATGCGGCAATTTATACAAATTCTCCTCTGATTCATGCTGATTTCTTTCGAACCAAGGCTTGGCGCATGACAATTTTCGAGTTTCACCTCTAATATTTATACAATTGACCTCTAATTCTACGCGGTATCAAATTCTCCACGGCAACCAAAGATCTCAGGCGCAAAACCGGTTGGCTTCCGAGTCTGTCATCACACTGAACGTTTTCAAACTAAGCCTTAGCACATGGCATTTTTTTAATTCACCTCTAACGGTTTATACAATTGACCTCTAGTTTCAATTCTCCACGGCAACGGCAGATCCTATGGCGCAAATCGAATGGGATGGCTTCCAAGTACATCATATTTTCTACAGGTTGACCTCCTGATCATTTCTACAATTCTCCTCTAACGGATCATTTCTACCATTTCCCCCTAGATACCGCATGCGCCAGAACATGAATTCTCCGCATCAACGGAAGATATTATGGCGCAAATCGAATGGGATGGCTTCCAAGTACATCATATTTTCTACTGATCATTTCTACAATTCTCCTCTAACGGATCATTTCCACCTACCTCCCCTAGATACCGCATGCGCTGATGGCTGCCTCCGTGACACTCAATTATGTTGTGCGTAAATCCGATTCTTTTGCCCCAACAACTTCTATTTTATGTGTTCCATCCTATTTCCGTCGCACCAGCCTTTACGCGTGAGGTTGGCGCTGCCACCGATTGTAGAACCAGTTGCGGATTTTCTGTTTTACGTGGTCAACAATGCCCTGAATTTCCGTCGTGAAAATTAAATATACCTTTCTCATTTCAGCATGGGCAAGAAGAGAATCGTCAAACTCAAGTCCAAGCCCGACCGGCCATCGCTCAAACCAGCCCCACTCTACAGTCTTCCAAAACAATTGCTTCTCCCCGGGCTGAAAAGCAGGCCAGTGCGACTCAAGATATTTGTGCTGCTCCGCCGTCGCCCAACTGGCTCTTTGAAGTCCTCTGGGCATGATGGTAAGACGCAAGTATGGTGACTTCGCTTCATTTTCAGACTCCGCGGGGCGGGCGGGCCGCTGTCGCAGGCGAGCGGGATATTGTTCAGAATACAGTAGTGAATTGAGATGACATATCAGATAATACAGACAATAACGGTCTCTGCGCTGCCTACATAAACAAGAGACCCATCACCGCTGTCCTTCTTGAGAAAGATATCGTCGCTGAAGTGGATAGTCAGGATTGAATGAGGGGGAAAGCAGCAAATGACGCGCACTTGAACTGCACATACTGAAATCTAACAGGTGCGGGCCCAATTTCCGCTTTTTCAAGGGCTTTCTTGACGGCACCGACTTGGACGATCTGGGCGACAACAGCGACCTTGATGGATTTCAACTGGTCATCCGAGAGTCGTGTGGCATGGGCAATAATGGCATCTGCGCGCCGCCGACTGATGTTCCAGCGCGGGTAATACGGCAGGCCACCGGCAGGATCATAGTCGTCCTCGTCCGATGCCTCAGACCAGTCATCCTCTCGCTGAAATACCGTGTACTCTTTGTCGGACTCGCGCACAGGGAACTTCGCGTCGGGAGAGGTGTGTTTGTGGGAAGGGAGAGCCGGAGAAGAGATGCCAGTTAAGGCTGCGGGAATAATCGTGGTTGGTGCGATAGCCGGGGTTGATTTTCTGCCCGTTGTTGGTTTGTCGGTGCGCGGTCCATAACGCAGACGGTCGAGATAGTCTCGTCGGGTTTTAGAAAGGAAAGGGGGGTTGATAACAAGAGCTTTTACCTAATGCGCTCTCCCCAGGAGCCTGGGGAGCCTTGAGGCGCTTGCTGGTGCTGGTAGCTTTTGTAGACCGCCGACTGAAGTCTTGGCAAAAAATCTGTTAAAGAGGAGGAAAGAAATAGAAGGGAGTGTCGTACCGGGCACGGGTTCAGAAGAATGCTCCAGGGCAGCTAAAGGACGCTTCGTCCCGGATTTCGCTCCACCGTGGCCAAAACCGAGCCGTCGAAGGTACGCTGCAGAAAAATAAGTAAAGCGGCATCCCAATGTGGGAAGCTGGTCTACCGGATGCAGACTCATTCGCAGCTCGGGGGGGTTCCTGTTTCTTTTGCTGTTCCTCGAAGCGATCTACAACATGATAGTAAATGAACGCAATGAGCAATATGACCAGAAACATACCGAAGCGGGCCTTCCAGCGATCCTTCGCAGGTTGATACGGATGAATAACCGTAGGCTTTACCCCCGTGGCGAAATCGTCGAGGGCACTGGAGTTGTTCATGGGGTCGTGGCTTGTGGTGGGCGGGACCAAGTCGCAAAGGTGAATTCCATAAATTGATGAATCAGTCGCTTGGGGGCTTCGCGCACTGTTGGCCGTTCTGCATCAGATGATGTGATCTTGATCGCCATTCCCCGTTGGGCAAATCTCAATAATCACTGTGTTCCCTCTTCCGCTCACTACCCAATATGCAGCCTTTGCCAGTGCTTAGCCCCGAGACAGCTGCTGCGGTCCAAATTTCCGCGCAGCGTGCAACAGATTTTGTCATCGAGGCCGCTACAGAGCGCGCTCGTGTACATGCTGCCTATACGGCGGCCCTTCAAGAGCTGCGCGATCGCGTTGAACAGCTGCACTGCCGCGGTTTTAACAACATCTACTGTGGCAGCTATGGTCATGAAGAGGGCCCCGAGCAGGAGGCGAAGTGGGATCGGCTGCAGGCCGTGAACAGTATGTATTTATCTGTCTCATTGAACGTCACTAATTTTTCCCCCCTCCTCAGCTCTTCATCACTACGCCGCTCCTCGCAACGCCAAAATTTTGCGTGCTCGTTTTCGCCGCTACGAACGCCTGCGATACCTTCATGAGCTGGAGCATCCACCGTTCTCCCACCCCGAATTTCCTCAGCACCCGGCCACGCTCATGTGGCACAATTCTGTTGCCCTCCCTGCCGGTTTCAGTGGGTGGACGCTGAACAATGCCGAGGTAGAACAGCCCGGTCGTCTGCTTCGTGCGGAGGACGACGAAATATCCCCCGTACTCACCACTCGACCTCTTCCCGTTGCGGCGTAGTTTACAGAATGATGTTCGCGTTCGAAAAAAAAAAATCCATTACATTGTGAACATGCAAACAGTATCTGTGTACTACATCTCTGAGAACAGTCCTTGGCCAAAACGATGCTCCTTCTGTTCTTCCTGGTCGTGATCAAACGCGATGTGTCACATTGTGACCTACCATCACTGAAGTTTACTTTGTGTTAGTGCGCAGGAGGAGGGGACGAATACGTGTTTTTTTGGTAGCTATACGCGACTTTTGAGTCTCTGGTCGCTGTCCTGGCCTGTGTGACCTTTTAGTCCCTCATTCTCCTGGCTATACTGGGCCAAAGTGTTAATTGCCCAATTCGTGAACAATAAAGAAACCAAGTGGCGTTGATAAAGAGTCCAAGTGATTGATAAAGGGTCCGAGTGAAATTGATGTGCTTTGATGTGCTTTGGAGGACAATGTAAGATTCAAGTTTACTTTAGGAAATCGGTGGCTTTGCCAAAAGACTATATAAAGGGCAGCTTCAATGTCAATATTTCCCTACCTCCCACCTTCGTGTACCCTGCTGAGTCTGACCATAGGCACTATAGGCGCACACGGAGCAGGTCATAACTTGAGCTCCACCTGGTCCAGTACGCGATGCGCCGAAAAACCTTGTGGTTGAAATATTCATGGTGGCAAATGAGCGATGCGCTCCTCTGGCTGCCCTCTGCTTATTTTGTCTCACTGACTTGTGCGCCTTTGCGGGCTTACCTGCAAAGGTGTACACACAGGGTCAGCGTCTGCTGTGGTTATGCAAACTTGCGGGCTTACCTGCGAGGGCGCACATATCCACAGCTATTGACATCCATAATTCAACTCGACTTGCTTCCGGCCCAACCGAGTTACCTTCAAACCCAGCATCTTTTCTGACCTTGTCCTTGTCCCTCTATTTTTGCCTTGTCACCATTCATTTAGAGTGAGACTGAGACTTAAGCTGACTTACAACCCCCGCGGACTTTGTGTGAGTGGGTGAGCAACGGGGAAGGTGTTTTGGTGGGAAGTGGAAAGGAACACACGTAACTTTGGTTTCATATTCGTGCTCAAGCCCAGCGCCCGTTTGTACTGACCGAGCAACCCACTAGGACTATTCCCCACTCAAATATACTCATCTAACAGTATCTGAAGGCGTTCTGTGAGTGGGTGATTGAAGGGAGGTATTTTATTTGAAAGGGGAAAGGAACACACGTAACTTAGGTTTCGTGTTTGTTCTCAAGTCCAGTGCCCCCTTGTATCGACCGAACAACCTACCAGGACTATTCCCTACTCAAACATCCTAATCTATCAATATCTGAACACGTTCTGTGGATGGGTGATCGAAGCGAGGTATTTTATTTAAAAGTGGAAAGGAACACACGTAACTTAGGTTTCGTGTTAGTTCTCAAGTCCAGTGCCCGTTTGTATTGACCGAGCAACCTACCAGGACTATTCCACACTCAACTGTACCAATATATCAATATCTAAACGCGTTCCGTGAGTGGGCGATCGAAGGGGAGGTTTTTTATTAGGAAATGGAAAGGAACACTACACAACGTGGGTTTCATGTTCTTTCTCAAGTCCAGAAACCGTTGACATTGAGCGAGCGACCTACCGGGACTATTCCACTCTTAAATGTACTAATATATCAATATCTGAACGCGTTCTGTGAGTGGGCGATTGAAGGGGAGGTATTTTATTAGGAAATGGAAAGGAACACCCCGCAACGTGGGTTTCGTGTTCTTTTTCAAGTCCAGCGGCGGCTGGTATTGAGCGAGTGACCTCCTAGGACTATTCCACACTCAAATGTAGGAATCTATCGATATCCGAACGTGATCTGTAAGTGGGTGATCAAGAGGGAGGTGTTTGATTGGGAAATGGAAAGGAACACCCCGCAACGTGGGTTTCGTGTTCTTTTTCAAGTCCAGCGGCGGCTAGTATTGAGCGAGTGACCTCCTAGGACTATTCCACACTCAAATGTCGGAATCTATCGATATCCGAACGTGATCTGTAAGTGGGTGATCAAGAGGGAGGTGTTTGATTGGGAAATGGAAAGGAACACCCCACAACGTGGGTTTCGTGTTCTTTTTCAAGTCCAGCGGCGGCTAGTATTGAGCGAGTGACCTCCTAGGACTATTCCACACTCAAATGTAGGAATCTATCGATATCCGAACGTGATCTGTAAGTGGGTGATCAAGAGGGAGGTGTTTGATTGGGAAATGGAAAGGAACACCCCACAACGTGGGTTTCATATTCTTTTGCAACTCCGGGGACCATTTATATTGGCTAAGACACCTACCAGGACTAGTCAACACTCGAATGCATGAGGATATCGCCTTGGTTGCGGTCAGGTTGCAATCGGCAAGTCGGCTATGGCTGATCGGCAAGTCGGCAAAAGCTGATCGGGAAAGGTTGATCGACAGTTTCTGTCATGAAATAGTTCCCATCTTGCTTCCATACCACGACGACGAAATGAGGAAGAAAAAGGAGACACAAGAGTCGCTCCAAAAGGAACCCAAGTGAGTGTCATAAGTACAGTTCCATTTGAGGCTCTCATGGCGCAAATATATTTTGCAGCCTTTCAGTCGCGGAAAGGAAACGGATCTCGGCAGCAAAGTATTATGCAAAAAAGTAGGTCCAGACCCAGAGAAGGACCCCAGTACTGAATAACAGATAGTGCCGATGCACTCCGAGAGAAACGACGTGTTCAAATGGCGGCCAAGCGGTCGGTGACTTTATCTTTCTTAAATGTTTCTCATCAAAACCCCTGTAGGGCCGACATACGCGCGAAACGTCGCAGATCAGACAAACCGCGCTCAAAAAAAACCTGCAAGCCTTCTAGAAACGAAGCTCCCGCTACAAAGGATGATGTAAACACACTGACTGATGCAGAGCTTAAGGCATCTGAGTCGTTGACACTGATGTCGCAGGAGGGTTGGGAAAGTCCGGAGTTGGCCAAGTAGGTGCTTTAATTATTGCGCAGTTCTCTAAGAATTAACCTCGGACCTCCAGAATGTTCAGCATGACAGTGCCCGGGTGTTCGACTCACGTTCTAGACCCATTCATTACAGGTGAGGTTGCATTGTATTGTATTTCGATGTTCGCACATTGATTACCATACACAGCGATCATATCGACAATATTGAACCAGACACCGAAGATGATGAGCATGAAGTGGGCACTCGGTGTGTCAAGTATTCTTTTTCTGTCCGACGTGCCTAAAATTTTGCACAGGACTATTTCTGAGGTGGCAGACTGTCAACACGAGACCACCGAGAAGCCAGGACGGATGGAAACACCGAAGCCAAGCACCAGAAGAATGCGATTCTCTACACCACCGGGGACAGTAAGTCGGAGTCCCAGTCCAGCGCAGCAGAACCAAGCACCGCTCCCGAGTTTCATCAATATGCTGGATGACTACATGACGCGCAAGCACTGATCTCTAAGTCGTAGAATCCATGTAGTTTGGTCGACATTATTCAGGATTGAACACAATCTCAGGCAGCTCTGGAAAACGAATCTGACGGAAAGAAGAGCACCAGCCAGAAGTTGTGGGTAGCTAGAGTGCATAGCGAGAAAGTACTACATCTCTACCAACTTCTGCACGCCGTCAGCATTGTACGCCTCTCGATACCAGGCCAATGCTTCGCGGCGGCTCTTCTTCTTCTCTTTCCGCTGGTGGGGAACCCCGTTGCAAAGGTCGTTGGCCTCATCACTGTAATAAATTTGGAAGGAGTAGAGAGAATGAGATAAATTGACGAACGCGGTATGGTACATGCCAGGCTCACGTCCAATGAGCACAACATACCAGATTTCCCCGCAGCCCTGGGGGAAATATCGCTCGAGCTCGTCTGGCGTCTTGGCAGCATGGCGGACAAATACGGGTCCAGTGTCATCAGGGTCCAGGGCGGCTTCGGCGGCACGAGTTGCAGCAGCTTCAGCAGCGGCAATGGCGGCCTCAGCGGCCGCCTCAACGGCAACTACTATCGGGAGTTTTGCTTTGAGGGTGATCAGCGCGGCACTCAATGACGGGAAAAATGATAAGAAACCTTGGATTTCCACGGCGAGGCGGGTGGCGTCCAATGTGAGAGCAGAAAGGCGGTCAACAAGGGCGACCAACCCCTTCACGTCGATGGGCGCTGTGGGGGTGGGAGGGCGGATCGTCATGGTCGATTGGTGAAGAATCTGGCGATCATGCGACACGTACATCAAGGGAATTATACCAATACAGTAATAAACCCCTAAGCGCAACAATACCGCGAAACGCAACACAGCGAAACTAAGCGCTCCAAGGCGCGGGGGTGACGTCATTGGGGTCCATACCCCCGTTTTTGAGGTCTCTGAACACGATGGGAGAGGTCCCGGGGCTCGAATCGGTGCCCCTTGTGAAGAAATCGAGAGAAACATCCAAAAGTGGCCAAAATCACCCAAAATTAGAGATTTGACGCCATCCCTCGCCTCTATCCAGTTGGGACGGTGTCATTCGAGCTCATACCCCCGTTTTCGAGCTCTCCGAACACGATGGGTGACATTGCGGGTTGTGGATTGGCCTCCCTCATGACAAAATCGAGGGAAAATGGTCGAAATCACATTAAACACCGGATTTGATGCAACTTTCAGCTACGAACACAGCTCAGTCGATGCATTGGTTGACTCTTGGAGCCCGTGGGCCGCACCATAGGGCTGTGCGAGATGCTATGGTGTCGAGTGGCTCAAAGAAAATGGCAATCATTGCTCGTTTGCCGCTGTTGCGCTTCATGGTTAAATAGCCAAATCGGGCTCGCGCAGTTTTCTGGCCCGAACTCGGTCAAAACGGCACGGAATCACACGATTCTTTGTGCAGGACGGCAGAGGGGAAGTGTACGGATTGTTCTGTGACAAGAAATCGGAAGAAGTATGTTGTCCTCCTCTCGAATTCCGCGAAATACGCTAAATGTTGCGCTTAGGGGTTTATTACTGTATGGCGTAGACCCAACGCCAATCACAGGCCTGATGGAAACGAGATTCGAGAAGCGCAAATCTCTTGCCTGTTCGGGTCAAACCAAGTTCAGGGTGAAAACTCAAAACACTTCCCATTTAAGGACACTTCAAGGAAAAGTTGCTGATGCCTAGGTGATGCGCAGAGATGATTGGATCCTGCGAGGTTAATTGTCGAGAAGAGATGAATTTCGAGACAAACTTTGTGAGTTATGGCGAAAGAAACTAGAATTAACCGACTTACTGACGAAAAAAAAATTGGTTCCTCTGCTTGCGTTCTCCTTCATCGCGTCTACACTCTGCTGCTGCTCCAGAATTTGCACTGACGCGTCTTTGGTCTTCGTACAACATCTGCTGGAATGCCTAGGGGCAGGACCAGCCCACTGCCCGCCGACCGGCTTGAATTCCTCGAGTCGCACTGGACCGAGTTTCAGCAGGCACGGCCACACCTTATCCCGTTTTGGACCAAGGTGGAAGTACTCTGGCTGAATCGGTGGCCGGTTGAGCCCGCACTTGGACTGCCAATCCAAAATGGGGCCCTGATCGAAGAATCAGGGCTCTCTGAGGCTGACCAATGCCGCCTCGGTGAAGCGCAGGCCGCATCGAAAAGGGTACGTACCAAAATAAATTTGGGCGAAGAAAATATTGACATGACCCACCTGGAAAGGTCCTCCGGAGCTGGTTCAACAACCGTGGGCAGAAGGAAAGACAAAAGCTCAATGCTGGCGTCGCCGGCGGCGCCACCAATGACAACAGTCTGCAGAGCTTGATCGGTGACTGGGGCAACGGCGGTCGTACGCGCAGATCCCAAGAGAGTGAGATATGGCAGAAGCGCAATAAAAAACTTATCAACGACACCGTGATCGCCCGAGGGGGGGCGAGCTTGAAGATCGTACGTTACGACGGCCAGAGTCCAGAGGAACGCAAGATCCAGGTGGCCGTGGCGAAGAGCGCCAGAATGGTGCTTCGCCGGCAGGTGATAAAGGAATTGTTTGAGGAGAGATCGGTGGACGAAAAAGAGGCGGTGGCAGCGTTGTACGTTGGCCAGGAGGATCCCAAGGAGAGAAATAAGTCTGGCAGTGGGAAAGCAGAAACTCCCGAGGAATTTCAAGAGTGCGTCAAACATTTCTGAAACTCTTAGCTTGAAGACCGCTGACTCGACCATCCGGTTTGTACTAGAGGATTGGACCGATTGGGTGTGTGGATGAAATCGTTTCACTCTGCTTTGGAGAACGCAACGGGATGGGTTGGGGCAACCGTGTTGACGGGGCCAGTGCCCAACCAGGGCGGAAAGATCGGTACTCAGAGGTGCGTTTGGCCTCGTGACCGCGAAGCTGATGACTGATTTCATTTCCTCTTCGTTTCCTCTTTCAGCTACTGCAACGACGCGACCCCAGCGGGCCATACTCTCGACCAGGCGGTAGCGGGATGGGATGAGAATGTTGTGGCCCCGTTACAGCAGTTTGGCAAGAAGGTTTTCAGTGCGTTTTCCTTGTCTTTCTTCCGTATTTTTTCCTGACCGAATTGTTTAGACCACGACGTACGACGACAACGCGCTATCCCGGCGGGCGGTTCGCAGTCCCTTGACCCTGCTGAACCCCCTTCTATCTCTGTATCTGGAGTTCATCCTACCCCTGCGGTGACGCTGTCGCCGCCGCAATGCCAGCAAAATAGGCCAGCACAATCACGAACCGTCGCTGGCCTATCATCGATGGGGACCTCAGCAACAGTCCCTCCCCTCCCTCTCCCTCTCCCGTCTGACGATGCCTGGAGGGCGATCGACACTGAATTTGCGACTGCACCCGAGCGAGAGGCCAATCACTCTGGCTGGACCGATCAGTCCCTCCCCTTGGACTTCCACAGCTCCTCGCTTTTCTCCTTCGAAATGTTTGCCCCGGGGGCGTCGACCTTCACCCCCGCGGAAAGCTTTAACCCGACTGAAGAGGACTTCAATATTGACTACACGGATCCTCGCCTCTTTGAAATTCCGGCCGACTATGGCCACCCTGATGTCCTTGCATCTCCCGTTCTCGCTTTGACCTCTCAGGCGGCCGCTCCCGCATCACCCCCTCAGGCGCACACTCCTGCAACAATCTCTGAGGCGGTGGTGCCGCCGCGTGCGCGCCCCAAGGCAATGTACAAATCATCTCCTCACCGTACCGCACCCACACCCACAAATGTTCCGGAATTCACGTTGAGACGTCTTTCCCCCGAGCCTTCGAGCTACCAGGCCTTGGAGCATAGCAATATTGGCTTCGTGTTCACCCAGCAATCCTCAGCATTGCCCTCGAATCCATCTCTGCGAACGAATGCGACCTTCCCGCTGGATACTCAGCCTGTGGCAGCTAATACGGCTCCCCCCTCGCGACCGTTCCCCCCTCCTTCCGCTTTGGCAGCATCCCCCGCCCTGCCCCCGTCGACGCCTTTGACCGCAGCAGTGGCAGCGAATGAAGGGGTTACGGCGGTCGTTTCAGCGCTAACCCCTGACGACTACCCCGAATCCCGCCCCATGTGCAATCCTCCTAAGCAGCGAGCAACGGGAAGAGGCGGCGGAGTGGGACCCGGGGGTCGCGGTGGACGTGGTGGACGTGGAGGTAGGGGAGGTCGTGGAGGTCGTGGAGGTCGGGGAGGTGCGGCGGTGCAGCAAGGAGGGAAAGGTGGTGGGATCAGTGCTGATGGGCCTGGCGACGAGGCGGCAGGGTTGGGGGTAGGAGCAGCGAGTGGCGCTGGTGGAGACGGTACCACACCCACTGTTCATGGAGACGGATTGGACTTGGCGGGGAGGATGGCTGCGCTGTACATCAGCAAACCCTGATTTTTCCCGTAGTGGCCCATAGTGGCTCATAGTAGAGCCCCAACTACAGAGTACTCTGTAGTAGCCCCTCTACTACAGAGTACTACAAAGCACTCTGTAGTGGACGGTGACACTACAGAGTGCTCTGTAGTAGACGGTGGCACTACAGAGTGCTCTGTAGTAGACGGTGGCACTACCGAGCACTCTGTAGTAGACGGTGACACTACAGAGTGCTCTGTAGTGGACGGTGACACTACAGAGTACTCTGTAGTGGACGGTGACACTACAGAGTACTCTGTAGTTTGGCCGCAACTCTATAGTACTCTGTAGTTTGGCCGCAACTCTATAGTACTCTGTAGTTGGCCCGCCACAGAGTATTTTGTAGTAGGGGACAGAACATATTAAATAGCTAGCATAGATCTAGAACAAGATATATTGAATAGCTAGTGGGATAGAGTCCAGAAAAGTTCCTTTGTAAATCACTTATCAAGCCAAAAATCTTCGCAGTAGTCCAAACTTGTCGCGCTCGTCAACTTTTTATTCGCAACCTTGCCAAACCTTGGTGTCAACTCCAGCCTAGCTCGCACACGGTGAAGGGGAACAATATCACCCCTAACCGAGCCATCTGCCCGACGAGATCGTTTAAGCTGGAACATCCCAGTTGACGACTCTGGAAAAGGGCCATTTGCTCCCCCCTCGGGATCCGGCTGGCTGACGATATCAAATCGTTGAACGTACGCCAGGAACTGATCAGTCCCTGCTGGCGCTACAAAGCCCGCCCAGGGGACAACACAGAAGATAATCTTTAATTGACAGATTGCATGGCCTGGCGAATAAATAGTTAGATGAAATTAAATCATATAATTCCACGACACACCTGCAAGGCCACTCCTGGGCCAGTGGTAATCATCGTCTATATTCACAAGGACCGGATCTCCACGCCCCGATTTCCAGACCCCTTTGGGAGGTTCCGCTTTGACAGTCTCTGGCTCCAGGAGTTGCTGGGAATCGTGATAGGAACGAGTTTGTATCCGGACACTGTGCCAAAGTTGTAGGTAAGTAAAAGCAGGCTGGATATCATCGAGTTTGGGTCGTCTGCCACCGATGGTAAGCGGACTCGTCGGTCCACGCTGGATGAAAGCAAGAAGAGCGTCTTTCAGATCCGGTACACAGAATCTGGTAGACGCGTCTTCAATAGTCACCCGATGACCAACGTGGTCTCGGTTGAGATGGAAAGCAGTAACCTTGTTCTCGGAGGTGAATGTGCGAAAGGGGGTGGGTGCATTAGGGTACTTCCCATCCCAGAGAGATGCACTATAAGTGAAATAATTCACGGCCGTGCGTCCCGACGAGAGACCTGCCAAGAGTGGATGTGGCTCCTGGTGGTCGGGGGCGTCGAGATCATCCCCATCCAGATCTTCAGTGTTCCCGGTCGTTTCCATAGAGGTGGCGAGGTTGAAAAGATGGCACTTGTCTCGGCGATCCAAATGACGACAAATCTGGGCCTCGTAACCCTGGTTGTTCGAGTTCGAAGCGGGGTCCTTGACTTCCGTGATATGGGCATGCTCGGTTACATTGGCTGTCCACTGAAGAGGAACACCATTGGCACGAATAGCGGGGACTACAGACTGAAGAAATTCGAGTTTGGGGATATGCCAGTTATTAATTGGGCCGTTTTTCCCTTTCCGAACGCCAGCCTTCAAGATAGCGGATTTGCATTGATGAAAGGTGGCCAACGCATGGTCCATTTGATCTAAGACATCGTCATCGAGCTCAGGAGCTTGACCGTAGTAGAAAAAGTTCACAATGCTGGTGAGGGCAGTTATGAAGGCTTTAGTGACGACTTTGGCCTCTGCGATTACAGGAATCAGGTACCGGGAGGTCCCTTGATCCGCTACCACCATGTGTGATGGTGCGGATAATCGCTCCCTGCAGCGCAAGGGGGCTGAGAGATCGTATCGACCGTGGAGGAGTCTCTTTGAGACCCCAACACGATTGACACGACACTCCGAGCCTAATTGTCCCTCGAGACGCCTCCAGTCGCCCCGCCGACACAGAGTCGCACCGTCGACACGAGTCGCCCCGAATAGGGGTAGACGACGCCTTAGGCGTCGGATGTAAACATCTACAAACCAAACCACGCTTTGATACCTATCGTCCGCCCGCGTCGCGCTCAAGTGCTTTGACGAGCAGAGAGCTCTCTCGTCGACCGCTCTGCCTCTTCTGCTGGCGTCTCGGGCCCCACCAAAATCTCCGCGCGTGGGAATGAAAGCCCGTCGAATGGACGATCAGATATAGAACACCTGCAGGCAACAACCAGCAGCGACTAACTCGCCAATCTACCGCATGACAAGGTAAACCGGTGGTCCAAGCGTTCTTCGACACAAGGGAACTTACCGGTATGATTCGCGGACCTATGAGCACGCTGAGGACAAGTTAGGTCTGATACACGAGGCGCGAAATCCTCCATCGAGCTCTCCTTTTGTTACTAACCGAACCTGGTTGTGCGATACAGGCGCTAACCTGAAATGTAATACCAATTAAAACAAACGTGCAGTGGCTCAGGCCCACCCCCACCTCTATCTTTCATGCCGCCAGCGCTACGCAAAGATTCCAGCGCCAAGAAACCCTCCGCCCCGTTGCCTCCGCGCTCCATGGGAACCAGAAGGACACCCGGTACCAGTCCCGCTCCGACCAGTGGCCCTCCCACCTCAATGATCACGCCTTCGCGCCGCCCGTCTGTTCACGACGAAGAGGACGGCCCCAAGGTTGTCGAGACGCCCACCCCAGCAAGCAGAACCGGCGCGCACGCGCCTAATGCAGGTACGGAATTACGCAAAGGAAATATCACGCGCTTACCTTGGTCAGGAACTGGCATCGCCGACCTCGAACCACTCACCTCCGACAGTGGGGAAACAGCGGGCCAGGTCCCCTTTAAAGGTATGAAGCTCAACAAATTAAGTACGACTCTCTTACAATTAGCAGAAGCTGGTGTCGCCAGTAAGGATTCTGCCACCTCCGGTGGCGTTGGTGCTGCGGGAAATGCAGCTGCTCCTGTCGACCAGAACGAGCCAGCGATAAACCAGGCTCATCGCCCCAAGTCCCCCAGCCCACCCTCCCTTCCGTACTCGACATTGGTGGCCGCCGCTGCATCCAAGTTTCACGGGGAGAATGCAGCCACGTCGGACACCATCTCTGGAACCTCCGACGGTACGAACGACAAAGGCAAACAGAGGGAGACCAACACTTCCCCCTTTCTCGTCCCAGTCGGCACCGTCCCTCCCCCTCGTTCGCGCTCGGCTACCGCAACGGTGGAAGAACTCGACTATGAGAGGGTCGGTCCCCCCTCACCGGTGAAACCTCCCGGGATGGAGGTTGACGCGCCCGCTGCTCAGAGCAACACCGCCGCTGAGCCCGGTATGTACAGGTGGTCCAAAACTCGAGAATAACACAACTTATACCTCTCCCAACAGGGAAGGAAACAGAGGCCGAGTCCAGGGCGTATGGTCCGAGCGCCACGGATGAGGAAGCTTCGGGGCAAGGTATATTTTCTTCCCCGGACGCATACTCGTCACTTATATCCCACGCACAGTAAACACGAAATCGAGTCAGTCAGCGCAAGAAGCGGCTGCGTTCTTCGACGCCGCGCTTGCTGCCGTTGAGGCCAACGGGCCTCCCGACATCCACCTAGGGGACGTAAATGCGGTAGATGGGGATCCAATCGACGTCGACGCTATCGCCGACGCCCCTGTCTCGTCCATCGACGTGGACGCGTTCGAACCTGACGACGATATCCCGGACCTCCAAAACGGGACCCCCGCGCTCGACGAAGACACCATTGACCCCGATGGCGAACTCATGGCAGAAGATATGTTGAATGAGGAGTTCGCGAACCTGAAGAAGGCGATGGCGCTAAGCCGCCTCGAGGCCCTCAACAAGAAGGACAGAGACGGCACATCGTCCTCGTCGCGCCGCCCGGATGCCTCGGGGGGCTCCCCACCCAAGCGCGCCCGCGTCAACTCGCAGGGAGATGCTTCACCGCCGAACCACGGGGAGGAGATACCCGAAGGCCGCATGCTGCGCCCCCGTAATGAAGACGGGACCGTCATATCGCCCGGACGCAGCACGGGCGGGTCGAAGCACACCGCGCCGACGTACGCTGCCGTAGCAGCAACTGGAGCGTCGGCCGCTAAATCAGTACGTATCGTATTCCATGTCGGGACTCACTCTCATACTGACGAATTTTGTGTGTCAACCCTAGAGCAACACAGGAAACGCGCCACTGCATCCACAGCCCGGTGCGCACGGCGGTTCCGCTCCCCAGCCTGCGCCAGCCCATCACGCTGCGCATGCAGCTGCCGCCCCCAACCCCGCCTTTCACGCCGCACCCGGTGCCGGTGCCCCCGACCCCGTTCTCATCACCGTCACCCCCAACTCAGCTTCCACCGTCGCCGCCCTCAACCCTGCTCCCGCCGCAGTCGCAGCCAACCCTGCTCTCGGCCCCGCCGCTCTCAACCCCGCCGCCGCCGCCGCCCCAAACCCGGCTCTGGGTGCTGCAATTAATGGCGTGGGTCAGGCTGGGCTTGCAGCTCCCATCGCTGGGGGCCAGGCAGTGCAACCAGGTGCTGCTGCCCCCTTTCAGATAGTCGTCGCCGGGCCCCACTATCTCAGACGTTACAGCCCCGTCGTCGCGAGCACCACCGCAGACGGCCACCCGCCTAGCCTCTACAGCACGCCAATCCCCGCCGGCGGGTGGCACCGCGTGACTGGAGCCACCAAAGAATCCGTTGAGCAAACCGCTGCTGCGACTGGAACACTGGCGCTCTGGGACGCCTCGGAGCTTACGGACGGACTCGGGATTTACGCCCACAAGCATGCCGGTAGCAACAACATATCGGACGTCGACCTCCTCAAGGGACTCATCGTCCGGCACCTCAACCTCGAGGCTATGGGTTTGACGGTGAACGTAGGGTGTGTGCTCGCCGCCAACCCGAACGACACACTTTTCTTCGTCAACAACCTCCCCCCCCACCTCATCGCCGCCCTCCTTGCTCAGGGGGTGCTCAGCGCTGAGGGGCACTCCTTCGACTTCTCGGGCCGCTCGCCAGAACCGGTGCTGTATTTAGGGGCCATCGAACAGCTCCGCTACGAGGACTCGGACCAGGGGGCCCGGGACGCGCTCGCAAAGATCCGCGACAGCCTCGACGGGGACGACTTTTTCATACGAGCCCTCCTAAGTCGACGGGACGCTCTTCCAGCCCATGTTCCCCCACAGGAAGCTCGGAGAGCCCTCCTCGACACGCTCCAAGTCCACCCTATCACTTTCACGACGGGCGCCGGTGCTAACGCGGTGCAGAGCCTCCAGTGGAGGGTCTATATGCACCCACCCACCCACAACGAACAAGCACTCGCCAGCATCGTCGCCGCCTTCCAGAACGTGACGGTTGCGACCTTCCAGTCGGTAGGGTACGCCAGCGCCACAAGGCACTACTGCCGCATGTGTCGCTCAATAGACCATCCCACTGGCCTCTGCCCCATCCCGCTCGCCCCCGGCTATGCCGGCCCGTCGATTGCGGATGTCATCGCCCGCTTCGCCGCCCTCAACAATAGTAACAACAACCGCGGGCGCGGCCGTGGCCGTGGAGGTGCATCCCAGGGAGGTAACCGTGGCGGAAACCGTGGAGGAGGACGCGGAAACGCGAATACGAACGGCAGAGGTCGCGGTTTCTTCGTCGGTCGTGGACGAGGCCGTGGAAATTAGTCCGGTATTTTTTTGATTCTCGCACATTATCTACATGCAGTGTACTCTCCTCTTGTCATTAACCAACCACTGTCCTTACAATTTGTATACCTTTGGTTAATGAATAAACATCGCTCCTTCTTCCGCAATCCGTGTAACGAGGGTGTCAAATTGAGATCTCTTTATATGAGGTGCCAATAAAGCAAAGTCAACCTTCTTAGCCAAAAACCTTCTGTACATATTTTATACCTTGATTAATGGAGATCTCTGAGCCCCATTGTCGAAATGAATGAAGTGCGAGGATATGAGCCGAATCTTGCGTGAATTATCGATGGATGAAAGTGAACGGCGTAAGAAGGGAAAGGCAACAATCTTGTAGCTAGACATACAAAGAACCTAGGATTATCAGGCTCCAGTGTTCTAGCCACAACTACATGCACAACGAAAGGTTCTTTCGACCATGTTTGGCGATGAATTCTGGCCATAACAAGACAAAACAAAAATGAACCGCACTAAAATTAATTGAACTCGCATAAGTCGGATGGAGAACATACAATCATCTGTGTTAAGCCTACCCACCCAGGGCTTCAAAGTTCAAGATGATTAAAAATTAACTGGGAGGGGTGGAAAATTTATCCTTAAACAAGTCTGTGTTGGTACGTTTCACTGTAAGTTCGGGGATGGGCCCGCTCACAGAACCTCCCTCAAATGATTCGCGCCGAATGCAGCCGTCGTAGGCCCAAATATACTGACCGTCAGCTTTTGGCAACGGGACAGGAAAGCCAATGCGACGCAAAAAGCGGAGACCTATTTAGGTCTGAGCTAGCCGCGCCGAGAGGCTTAAGTCCTAGGGAACAATTTACTCTGGCCCATCCAAGTGTGAAGATCAGTACTTAGGACATTCGCTCGCCCTGGGAGTCGGTTAGGCTCCTCGTTCTCGGGATACGGTTGTTAATCCGAGTGACGTACGTGCAACCACCAATAATCAATTCAACCTTCTAAATATCGAGGATTCAAACACCGGTGTTGGCTCTGGCCTCTTTCCTTCAGGAGGGGCTAGCGGTTCAGCCATCGGCCGCGGCCCCGATGACGGAGCGAGAGAGATTGGCGATGGAAACACGGCAGGGCGTGTGGAGGGAGTGCGACGCTCTCAGCGGATTGCGGCGGGCAGAAATGCCAACCAAAGTTCGCAGGGACGCGGAGCCCCCCCTCAGAATCCTGCTGCCCCTGCGCAGCAGGATAGAGGCAATGTGACTCGTGCTGTTTCAGCACAGCCCCGAACCGTACGGGCAACCCATAGAGGGAATAGAAATGGTACCCCGATACCAGCCACCCCAAGTGGCAGAGGTCAAGGACCTCGCGCCCCCGCAGCGCAGCCTGACATCAGGCAGGATCCCTCGAGATCCAGCTCCTCACGGAGCAGAAGTTCAACTCCAAGTCAACAGGACATATCACATAGAGTGAGGCAGAGACCTCGAGGCGTACCAGGAACTGAAGAGTCTGCACCAACATTCCTAAACCAAAAAAGGCGACGTCAGCAGAGTGAAAACAACCCTAAGATAGCGAAGAATACGCGGGCCCAGATCAAGGTATCTGCACTCAATATTAAAGGCCGAGGAGCCGAGTCCATCCAACATCCCAAGCACAAATGGCACGACATCCATAGAATGTTGTTTGATGATAAGATCGGTGTTCTAGTAGTGACTGAGACGCACCTGTCGGCGGCCCAAGCTGCAGAAATACAGGATGACCCCCTTATGGGTAAAAGAATAGAAGTCTTCAATTCCATCGACGTTGAGCGCCCGAACTCCAAAGGAGTAGCAATTGTCCTAAACAAGGACATCACAAATGTAGAAGGGGTAAAGACCAGGCGGCTCATACCTGGAAGAGCAATCCTTGCAGTGCTACCATGGCACAATAAATTAACACTTACTGTCCTAGCAGTCTATGCGCCGGCAGATTCAATGACTGAAAATAGAGCCTTCTGGGAAAAGTTAACGAACCTATGGCTGACGGAGGACCTACCGGTCCCAGACATGTTTCTTGGGGATACAAATATTGTAGAGGACGCCGTAGACAGGTTTCCACACCGCACTGACGATGCAGGAGCTACGCAAGCTCTCGCAAGATTTAAACAAATCCTAGAAATGAAAGATGGGTGGAGACTAACCAACCCGGACGAGAAGGCATATACCTTTACCAGCACTGCTGGAACGTCACACTCCAGGATTGATAGAGTGTACACCTCCCCAGATCTTTTCAAACGATGCAGGAACTGGGAGATTTCGGACACACCGGGGGAATTGACCGACCACAAACTGGTATCGGTCACTGTTTGTGCACCGGGTGCACCGTTCATTGGACCGGGAAGATACACAATCCCTCTTTTCCTTCTGAAGGACAAGAAGTTCATTACCTTCGCAATTGAAGAAGGTGCAAAGTTACAAGACACACCGGCGGGCGACGACCTTCAAATTAGGTACAGAAAATATAAAGTGGACATTGTAGCCTACGCCAGAGAAAGGGCTAAAGAATCAGTTGGCGCCACGGAAGAAAAGAGGAAGTTAAAGCAGACCGAGCGCGATAACATCTTGAATCCTCCGAACGGAAGCAACCCGGACCTCAGTGAAGATGGGCAGCGAAAAAATGCCGCTAAAGTAGGGGAACTCGAGAGAGAAATAAAGGTTCTCATGTCACGACAAAGGGCCCGGAATAGAATGGCGACAAAAATCAGATACCGCAATGAACTGGATAGTATCACGAAATTCACAGTAAGTGTGCACAAAGATAAGAAATCCAGAGATACAATGAACGTACTAAGGAGAACCGACGTAACCCCGAACCAAACAAAAACCAGATCGGACCAGATGGCTGAGCTGGCTAGGGATTACCACAACGACCTTCAAGAGGATCCGACCGAGAGAGACCCGGAGAGAAAGAGAAGAGCCGTGGACGAGGTTCTGACTCAAATGGGGAGGCACGACGACCCTCCGGACATGACAGATCTGGGCAAGGAATTGACCGAACAGGACGCTCTCGTGGCATTGAGAACCCTGGCAAAAGGTAAAGCTTCCGGAGTAGATGGAATACCAGCAGAACTGTGGACCAGATTATACGACATATACGTTGAGGCGAAGAACAGACAAAACACTGCCACTGATTCGGCCCCGATCATTACGTTCGACGTCCTCCGGCTACTAACCGCAGTGTATAACGACATAGAAAGAAATGGTGTAACCAAAGGAACAGGATTTGCACAAGGTTGGATGTGCCCTCTCTTCAAAAAGAAGGATGTCACGGATATTGCAAATTACAGACCAATTACGGTGCTCAACACGGATTACAAAATTTTTACAAAGGCGCTCTCGATGAAGCTATCAAGAGTCGCTCCTGCGCTAGTCCACCCCGACCAAGCAGGGTTTATGAAGGGCCGCAAAATCGCGGACCAAATCTTCTTGTCTCTGGAGCTAGTAGAATATGCCGAAGAGGAACTGCAGAACGGCGCTATCGTTGCGCTAGACCAGGAGAAGGCGTACGATAAGACATCACATAACTACTTATGGCAGGTACTGAAACACCAAGGTGTTCCGGAGCACTTTATTCAAACAGTTAGGTCCCTATATGAGGACGCAGAAACTCAAGTAATGATCAACGGGGTCTTGAGTACAACATGGAGAATTACAAGGGGAGTCCGACAAGGTGACCCGCTATCTTGCCTCCTTTTCAACCTTGCAATAGAACCGTTGGCCTGGATGCTGAGGAACTCGAACTTGAAGGGATATAACATCCCAGGAGTCCTAGACAAGGTGATTACGAAGTTATTTGCGGATGATACGACGGTCTACCTAGCGGCCGAAGATAAGTTTGAGGACCTCCAAAGAATCTTGGATAAATGGTGCGAAGCCTCGAGCGCGAAATTCAATGTGGGTAAGACAGAGATTATTCCAATAGGCTCCCTAGAATATCGTCAGTCAGTAATTGACACGAGGAAACTCAACGAGAATGATATCACCCTTCCCGATACAATACACGTCGCAAAAGACGGAGAGGCGGTGCGCATTCTTGGAGCACAGGTTGGAAACGGGGTAGATATTGGGCAAACATGGACACCCACCATCGAAAAAATAGACTCAAGCCTGGAAAGGTGGGATAGAAATCACCCGACACTTGAGGCGAGGCGTCATGTAACGCAGATAACTTTTGGGTCCATGACCCAATACCGGACTCAGGTAAATGGCATGCCTAAACCAGTTGAGAAGATGCTAGTAAAAAAGCAAAGAGACTTCATTTGGGCAGGGGCAAAGTCATCCCCTGTGCAGAAAGAAATGCTACAAGCCCCTCTTAACGAGGGAGGAAAGAATCTTTTCGATCTTGAGGCAAGAAATGAGGCTATACAGCTGATGAGGCTGAAATCGTACCTCGAACTAGACCCCACGCTGCGCGCAACCTGGGGCTACGTTTTGGATGTGAGGCTAGCAAATCACGATAAGAAAACCTCGAAGGTGCAAGAAGGCTCACATGTAAATATGTTTACACAAAATTGGTCCCCCAAGCGGAGTGAACTGCCCCAGAGGTTGAAAGAACTGGTAGACTGTGCCAAGAAATATGGAATTAGATTCGACACTCAGAACCCATCGCGGGATGTGCGGGAGCTTCTACCGTTGTGGCACCATTTCGGGGAAAACCCGAACAAGAAGCAACTTAATAATAAACCACAATGTAAGTGCCTGAGAATGAAACACAGAGTTTTCACAGTCGGAGACGGGATGGCAGTAATGGCCCGTCTGGATGATCCGATGCACGAACCAGACAAGACATGTATCTGCCCCGCATGCCTGGATGACAGGCTCGAGAGAAAATGTAAGAACCCACACTCCTGTGCGATGACAGTCCGAATGAGATTCGACCAGCTCCTACCAAAGTGGGATCCCAGGACTGCAGATTTCCAGGAAGAAGAGGGATCTCAAGAGGGGAGTGAAGACGTCCAGAAGTTCAGAGAGCCCAAGCAGATCTCTTCCCTAACCGAGGGTTTCAGAGTCTTCACAAAACCCCGGGAGTCGGAGCAAGCAGCAGCACTTAACTTACCGAACATAGGAGCTCAAAATGGAGAGAACTCCGTGACCGTAGCTTTCAGCGGGAGCACAGTGAATGGCGGCACAGCAGATGCAAAGGCAGGAATCGCTGTCTTTTTTGGAGAAGGAGACCCGAGAAATGAATCCGGAGCTCTTCTAGAAGGACTAGAACAGTCCACCGCAAACGCAGAGATTGCTGCAGCGGTCCTCGCCATGCAGAAAACCCCAGTGGACACAGAACTCCGGCTAGAGAGCCAGAGGGATGTGGTACTCAAGAACGCAACTAAGTTCCTAGAACCGAATGAGGACCGGGGTTGGATAGGAATCCCAAACAGAAAGAGCTCCAAGGCTCTAGGAGCGGCCTTGCGCTCACGGAAGGGGACGAGCACCACGATAGCGGTGGTAAGAAACGAGAAGACGACGAAGGCATCAGAAATGTCAAAGGCGTCGGCCCGAGACCCGACGGCGATCACACCGGGGATAAATCTCGAGGTTGCCGCGAACGAGAGCCTTGTGGGTGCAAAGCTTAGCAGCATGACGCAAGCTCTGGCATACAAGGGAATCAAAGAACTAAGAAAGAAAGTTTCCCGCAAGGCCACAAATAGAAATGTGAGCGCGGTACAAGAGGAGCTCAAAACACAATACGTACACGCGCCGACGCCGGCGACCATTTGGAAATCCTTGCGTAACAAGGATATAACCAGACAAATCCGTACATTCTTGTGGAAAGCCATGCATGGAGCACACCGTATAGGAAAATTCTGGGAGAATATCCCCGAGTGCGAGGACCGCGCAATTTGTGGACACTGCGGTGTCACGGAAACCTTCGAGCACATTATTCTTGAATGTGGAAGACCAGGTCAAGAACAAGTATGGAAGCTCGCAAAAGAACTGTGGGCAAAGAAACACTCAAATTGGCCCCCACTATCCTTGGGGACTATCCTAGGCTGTGGCCTGGCAGTATTCGAGGATGAGAAAAAGAAGGCCATTCCTCTGGCGGCGCGTTTGTACCGTATTTTAATCACAGAGTCTATGTACTTAATATGGAAACTCCGATGCGAGTGCGTCATTGGACGCAGCGGCGAGCCACCGGCCGAGAACGAAATCCATAATAGGTGGGTACGGACTATAAATGAGCGCCTGGAAATTGATATAAGTCTCACAAACGAGATGAAGTTTGGGAAACAATACTCTCTGAAACCCGCCGTGGTTCTAGAAACATGGCGAGGAACCCTGGAAAATGAGGGAAATATGCCAAGAAATTGGCTTCGTCAACCTGAGGTTTTAGTGGGTATAGCGTCAAAAGGGTCACAACGACCCCTGCCCCCCTCCAGCAGATCATCCTCGGATGATGAGGGGGTCGGCTAGACGTTGAGCCCCACACTGTCGCACATGCGGCGTGCGTAAATGCATTTCCTCAGGGGTGGTTTTCCTACAACCGTGTGGGGGTCGAGAGTCCCCCTTCCTTGCGCGGACTGTCGGGGGCTAACCTTGTTAGTTGCCCGGCGGTCCTATCGTACCACCAAAAAAAAAAAAAAAAAAAAAAAAAAAAGAGACTGTCGAAACTCAGGAAGCTCGGACTGGACATTGATGTTGACGCTGACTCGGTTGACGACGAAGTAGGTGGGAGTGGGGCCTCTGCCTCTGCCTCCGATGAGGGGGATGTCGATGATGAGTGGGATATCTGAAATCCGTCTTTTAGTGCGCGATTTTTGCTCGACAAACCGTTTTACTGTTTATAGAGAAGATATATTGGGATTGATTGGGATTCAGAGAACCAAGTAGGACGTCCAACTCGTCGACAGGACAACCAGCTGGACGAGCACGTACCGAACAGTTACTGGACAGTCCTAATTGGCCATGAACCCAAGTAGATCCAGCCAGTACATACGAACATCAATTACGCTGCTGCCTTTTTATCCGTATAGTTTTTCAACCTTCAAAAAAGAAGTATTTCAGAATCTGAGGTCGGTCGAAAAATAAAATAAAAACTAACCGCTTATAATCCCGCTCGGCCTTCAGCTCCGCGCTCATCTTTTGCTTTTGTTTCTCCTTGCCCTTTCCTTTCGCCCCACCCTCACCCCCGTCTTTGGCACCTTCATCTCCATCCACATCGTCCCTATCCCCGTCCGCCCTCCCACCCTTCTTGTCCTTGCGTTTCCGCCACTTGTCGGATGAATTTGCTGCCTTGTCCGCCGCGAGTAGCTCTTTGATCGACGGGAGCGCAGAGCTTGCGAGCGGAACAAGGCGCATAGGCGCTTGTTCCTCCTCCTCATCTCCATCGTCTTCGGCCATGGGTCGACTCAAATTTTTGCCCGGGCCAGGCGGGAGCGGGAGCTTCGGAGCGGCGGGTGGCGGGTCGGACTCGTCCTCCTCGAACCACTTCCTCGGCGCATGTTCACCCTCCTCGAGCTCGGATCTTGTTGTTTCGGGTTTGCGAGCCGCCGCACCTTCCTCCACCTCCCCTTCCTCGTCATCTTCGTCTTCTCCCAGATCGATTCCCGCGTACTCTTCCGCACCCGCGAATATGTCAAAATCATCCGGCATGTCGTCGTCTTCGGGCGGAGGCGGCTTCGAGGACGAAGCCGACGCAGAGTCCTTGGAAGTCGACGGTGCGGCAGGCGGGGGCATACTCACGTCGACCTGATCGCTCTTCTCCTCCGCCGGCGCATCAATTTTGCGTTTCTTCTTCTTCCTCTCTCCGTCCACCCCGCCGTCCGCCTTGACTCTCTTCTTCTTCTTCTCTGTCGCCGCCCCGCCGATGGGCGTGAACCCAATCGGCTTGAACTTACCCTGCTTCTTCGCCGCCTCGAGCGCGCGCGCGTCCTCCTGCGCCTTCTCCGCCGGGACAGCCGCCGCCGCAGACTTGACGCCCCGCTTCTCCTTCAACTCACGTATCATGTCCTCCCGCGTGCGTTTCTTCGCCGGGGCCGCAGCGGCGATGAACGCCTGCTCGAGCGAGTCGTCGTCGACGGTGCTGAGGGAGGCCTTGGCTTTGTTCTGTTCGAGGAGCGCAATGTCCAGGCCCTTAACGAGGATGGAGTGCTCGCTATCGCCACCGAGGTACGCCCGCTGTGCATCGGTCTAAAGGACAACACATAACATTATTACGACGCTATAATTGATTAAATGGGGGACATACAGCACCGGCATTGTCTCCGAGTCGTTTCTCGAAATCTTCGAGGACTGCTTCTACCTTTGAATATATTGTTATCTGTGTTGTTAATGGGTGCACGCTGGATGCACACCTGCGCATAATCATTCCCTTCACCAACCCTTCTCTCCGCTGCGCGGTCGCGATACTTGCCCTCCGCCTTCTTCACCTTCCGCGGCTTGAACGCGGGCTCGGACGCATCGAGTGTCTTGCGTCTGTTAAGAACGTAACTAACCTTCCGTAGTTCTCTTAAGAAAACAACATACGCAGAAGCTGCATTTGAACCACCAGGAACAAGTAAGGAGCCTCGGGAGCGTTGGGATTGCTTGTTAGTGCTGCCACCAGAGCCAGAACCAGAACCAGAGTCAAGGAGCCGTCGGAAGGAGTCCTGGGATATACAGTCAGCGCGTGGATAAACGCGGTCGAGGGAGAACGAACCTGATCCATATTTGGTGACGCCAAACTCGGCCAACTAAACAAGCTCAACCACGACTATGAATTCAACCCTGCTCCAAGTGGTCACTATGCGCGCAAGAACTTGTTAATAGGCACAAGTGGGGCAAAAGTTATGGCGGAAGCCTCCTCTGACCGCAACGCAGTTTCCTTGCGCCGTGAATGGATTATCGAAGAACTGCCAGTGTTTTCGAGTGAACGCTCTTGTCGACGAAGAAATACCCAAGGAGTTGGCCGAACGCCCGCGGAAGTGTGTCAAGACGCGATTCCCTCTCTGACCATGCATCGCTTCTATTATCCATGAACGCTGGTTCTCCGGGTCTGGCCGTTCATTTAAACCGAGTCGCCCCACTTTCGCTGGCAAAAATGCTCCCCTGCCGTCTATTCGTCCTTTTCGCTGCGATTCTATGCGTCTCGGGTAGGAGCAGTCTTCTACTCATCCAGTTCTCGTCCGAAGCCGCTCTTTTTCAGCGCAATATACCCTCGCGCCGGCGCTCCAAGCCGCCCAGGACTCCGCCTCGGCTAACACCACCGCGAGCAATGCGCCGACGACGGACGCTCAAAACTTGACTGACGTTGCGACAATAGTCCGGACCGTGACGCTGGTGGACCAGAAATCAGGCGTTCCTGCGAACGACACGCCCCCCGGTTTGCCGCAGGCTCCGACCATGCTTACTGTCCTCGATGGCGAAATCATGGTCAGCGCTGTGGACGTTTCGAACTCCACGGATGCCGGTCCCAGACGGCGCGCAGCGTCGGATTACGAGCTGCTGTTTAACGGCACGGAGGCGAACGACACCGCTATCCACGGCACGGCGTACCTCACGTACACTCTTGTGTCCAATGCGAGCTATGCGCAGGGGCTGGACGAGTGCGAGGCCTTCTGCGAGAATACCGAAGGTTGCGGTGCGATTGAGGTTTTTCCCCCTGACATCCCCGAAGTTATTGAGCTTGGTGCAGTGTTCTTGAATCTCTACTACGAATTTAACAACGAGCTTCTCGACTTTGTCTTTCCCCAAAACTCAAACCTCAGATGCGTACTCTATGGTAAGTTTTTCTTTCCTCTCCAACCACCTCGTTCTCAACGTATACGGTGCGCAGGCGACGTCCACACGGCCAGTGAGAAAGCGACACAACAACCTTCCGAGGCCACGAACATCCAGCACAGCAGCGGTTATGCTTCTGCTCTGAGGGAGCCTACAGTTCCTGAGGGATATGGACTGGTCTTTGGCCCGATTTCCGCCGCTAACAATGCCCCTGGGGTTCGTACCGCTGCTTTAATTCATGTGTTTACTCTGACATTACCGCAGTACATGGGCTATGCGTTCCTCAGCAAATACAATCCATCCGCCTGCGCCAAGTTATGCAACGAGCGAGGGCCCGACGCATCCGGCGGCGCGTGCAAGTACTTCAACATCTGGCGCGCCCTCGTCCTCGGCTTGCCGACGACGTACGTCTGCGCAATGGTGAGCCTTCTCTCCTTCAACCCACGTCTTTGATATTTAATTTTGTGTGTGGTCCTCAGTACTCCACCCCCACAGACGCCTCGACGGCCCTCAACGCCGGCCAGGGTCCGCTCGCCGTCACGCGCTCCCGCGGCTACGCCCGCATCTCATACATCGCCGACGGCGGCTTCGAAGCCTACTCGTGCCCCGACGGCGCGGACTTCTGCTTCGCGGAGACGGCGCCAGGATGGAACGGCACGTCAGCCCCCGGCGGCTACTTCGACGCGACGATCTTCCATTACTCGTCCTACGCGCACACGGGCGCGGGCGTCGCGCTGCTGGGGTGCGCGTTTGGGAGCGACGGGCAGATGGGCACGCTCACTGCAACGGGGCCGCTCCGAGGGCTCAAGCCCGGGCGCTCCTACGCTGTACAGTTTTTCTACGCGAGCACGTATAGCGGCGCCGACCTGGAGAAGAACGCGTTTGTGGAGGTGTGGTGGAATGGGGCGCTCGCGGGGAGCGTCCCCGTAGGGTTCAGCCCGTGGGCGTATTTTGCGGTCAGCGTCGTGGCGGTGGGCGGGGGGAACGATGTCCTGCAACTCAAAGGCGGGGGGGCTCCGGCGTACAGTTTCATTGACGACGTTTATCTTTTCTTGTTGTAAGTCGCATACTTTCTTGTGCTTTATCTTGACTTCATCGCTATTGAAACTGGCCTATGTATGCTATTTGCCGAGCGCTGCTTGCCCCGTGCTAATAATCTCCGCATTCAGAAATGTCTGTTGCTTGTTCCCTCGACTGACGATATCGATCATGGCAGCCGCCAGCTCGTTCACTCGGACTGTGCCGATCAGCATCAGGTACGCCCTGATACTCTTCAAGATATCGCCTTCGGGGGCCCGGATCAATGCTGGTTTCACGATGTATGTTTCCCAGCGGCCCTTATTTTGTTCTTCGAACTCGATCATGCTGTTTTCGGCTGCGCCCTAATGCCCATGAGTCTTGGTAAGAAAGCAGAAAATTTCACGACTGACCTTGACGCGACGGTTCGTCGGAGAGACCCACAGCGGCTTGGTCTGGTCTCGCTCGGCAAGAATACCGCTGCAGTATATGTAGCGGAATGGAGTTTGCTGCGACGTTCTGGTGGGCGCGATAGCGCGCGCAAAGGCGAGAGGATAATCGATTTCGACCTCGGGAATGGCGACGCGGGCGCCCAAAGTCCTGGTGCGTTCAGTTCAACTGAAACTGAAGGGCAACCCCGAAAAAGAAGCACACCATATACAAGCGTCGGCGTCTTCGAGTTGCTTCACCACATCCGCGGGATACGACTTGAAGTCCTTCAAGACGATTGTTTGGACTTTGGGGTCAGCGACAATTGGGTCGGGAAGAGGACGACGGGTGAGGACGACGATGGAAGATATGGCTGGGTTGCGGCGGCATTGGGCAAGGACTTCGCCGCCAACGAAGCCAGTGGTGCCAGTGAGGATGAACTTCATTGTGCAGAGCAGGTCGGATGAGCTACCGAGTCCACCAAGCCAAAAAGGGGTTGTTGCAAATCTGCTCAACGTCAGCCAAGACCTGCCGGCGAAGGCAAGATCAAAATATCGTTGCTTCTTCTGAAAAAGTGAAACAACACCCAGGCATCGCTCGCGCTTCTGCCTTGCCCTCATACGCCGCCCAGAGTTGGGTGGATTAATACGCGGATGCATTTGGTTCAGAAGCATCGCTGAATCATTGCGAATATTGATTCTGCGGCACTGATTGTTCTCAAGTGTGTCGCCTCTCCTTACGACGCGCAGTAATCTGCATATACGAGACGGTAAATCTAGGATTCGACTGAACCGCAGACTAAAAACTGCCATTCGCGCAGTTCAGGAAATAATACATGGGAAATGGGAGATCATAGGATAACGCCCGCGGTCTTCATCAAATCGGCAACTTCGATGTCTAAAACAAGGTTAGAGATCGAATATGGTCGAAAGACTGTACTCGCGGTCCTCGGTGTGTCGCATCCGGTGGGCGAATGTGCATTGATTCCCTGAAAACATGTTAGCAACACTTTTTTCTTACGGTAGACCCGAAACTGACCTGGGCCAAAAACAAAGTCGCCACCGAGTTGGCGTATAGGTCCCTGTTTACCCATAAGACTCGGGGCTTTTCACCCGGGATGTCAGCCTTGAAGCACGGCGCCGTATTATTGCGGTGACTGACCTTTCATTGGTCCATTTTTCCACCCCACCCAAGCGCCAGCGAGACGACTCCTGGTGATATAGCTCGGTTTCTCCTGGTCGGACGGTGTGACGGCCAAATTTGAAATCATGCCAAAGAGTTGGTACAGTTGAAGACTGGAATCGGCGTAAATTGAACCATGGAACTCGGTCAAGTCTTTGTAGTGTTCGAGGACCCGATAGTCGCCGCATCCAATGACTACTAGCTTGGTTGAAGCGGCTTCCAAAGCTGCCTCGGGCACAGTGGCCAATTGCGAAACGTATTGCTGTGTGCCCGTCGAGTTCATCGCCAGGAAACTCTAAGAGCGTTCACTTGCCTGACACACCTACGCGACGAGCGGAAGTTAGATATCACATATCGTATCGAGAACATCCTTACTCCACAGAAAAATTGTCCTAATTTCTTTAATGAGCGCACGAAAACAGACAGGTTGATGTACATGGCACGCACGAACGAAAACCACCACCGTCTTCTGCTCTGCGAAAAGGGAGCCAAATTGAATTTTGGCTCCGCTTGCGTCCTCGATTTCGCACTTGAATGCCTGTTCGAGGACGGAGGCTTCAGGAAGAGCGTCGTGAGGAAGGGACATGGCGATCTGAAAGAAAGAATCAGTGGTCTGCAATTTCCCCGATGAGCGACGGGCAATTGCCATTGGGTGCTGACTTATCTAGCTGACCCAACTGGTTACTGCACGGTAAAGAATTCCGTCGTTCCGAAGTTTCATCCTTGAGGAATTTAAAAATAGCGTAAGGGAAAATGCGGAAGCACATTATTGACCCAAGTCGCGCGCACGGCGACCTTGACAATTATTTCGACGCCTCTCTCGCCCTTTCAGCGAAGAATTCTTAGAAAGTGACCAACGTAAGGAGGATCTGCCAATCAGTGGCGGTGGAGGCAGCAATCAAACTTGCTTCTTTTGTGCTTCGCCGCCCGAGTCAGCGACAGCGAACTGATGCGGCATTGATCGCAGTAGCGCAGCTTCACACCTTTACCTTGAACCATCCCCACTGCCATGATCGTTGAGAAGACTGTGCAATTTGCCAATGGCGATGCCCCGCCCGCGTACGAGGCCAGCGTCCGCCCAGTCCCATCCGCATCCACTTCAGTTCACCCCGATGTTAAGCGCCCTCTCGGGAGACCGTACCTGCTCATTCCTCCTGCACGGTCGCCTCCAGTCGCTACTTCTTGGTTCCCCTCGTCCACGACTCGACAAGTACGCGCAACAGTTCTGGGTCTGGTGCGCGACCTCGTCAAACTGTCACCGAGCGACCAATCTGCGGTTGTGATTAGCGTATTGCAGAGCTGCGTCGAGGCTTGTGCGTCCCACGGAATCTCAATAAGCACTCTGCTGCAGGAGAAGAGTGTCGAGGGACACACCCCATTGTACTGGGCCATCATCAAGCGCCCACGGCCGTCTAAAGCAGAGTCGGCGCCAGACGAAAGCCTTGACCTCCTCACGGCACTGCTGGCGTTCTCAACCCCGCTGACCCCCTCGACGACCTCTGATGTGCGCCTCGCGTGCCTCCTTATGAGCGATCAAGAGCTCTTCCGGCAGCTGCGCGCGGCGCCCGAGTTCGCGCCGCTCAGCGCGACGGACGCGCTCCTCCTCGACGCTACCTCCCCGCCAGACGACGTCGCTGTCGAGGATCTTCCGTCCGGCGCCGATACTGGCATGGGAGCCTTCGCCGTGGAATTTGTGCTCATGCGCTTCCAAAAGCGGATGAACGTGAGCGGCGCGGTGAGCATCGAGTTCATCGCGCGGGGTCGCATGTGGCGGCTGGGTTTCCACGTTGCGGCGTACGACCGCGTGGGCCAGCCGCGTATCAGCAAGGGGGAGTGGTACGCGTCGCTCTCCCTCCTGGAGAACTCCCCGCCGACCTGGATCGACTCGCGCCTGCTTGTGGCAGCGCCGCCAGAGTCGGAAACGAAGGAAGAGCTGCTCGTTGGGGCCCGAGGGGTATTTAGTTCGGGAAAGGCCCGCCCGCGACCCACGCTCTCTATGCGATTAAAATCCCATACACAGCTACGCGCAAGACGCGGTGGGCACGGGGACGAAATCGTTGCCCCCCTCGACACCGAGGGCGGAATGTGTGGTTTGCAATATGCGTGCGTCTTCGTATAGTCTTTGTACCCTCAAGTCTCACTCTTTTGCAGAGGTTGCTCGTATATTTCAGCAGATGAGACGTTGCACGGAAGGCTGGAGGCTTCGCTTGCCGTGCCCCAGTCGGATTGTATCATCTGCTAGCGCGCTGTCTAATCGCGGGATTAATTAATGCGTTGCATTGCTCGCATGGAATGTACATATACCTGAAAACATCTGTTGTACTATTATGCTGTGGTCCCTCAACCTCGATTGAACATCGCTTCGCAACGAACCTGTACATCCAGTTTAATACCCACATGAGCACTCCCCATCGCCCCGGACAACCGAGTGACAAAAAGATACAAGACCTCATTCCGTCTCGCTGGGATTAAAATGTGTCGAGACGGTATGTAGGGTGGATAACGGGGTGGTTGGAAAAGGTGCGGGATATGTCGCAAGGAAGGAAGGTATCACTAGAGTATCAAAACTCTTCAGCGATGAATTCTGGTTACTCGAAACACAATGGTCACTGATCATACAGACACCAGAACCAGGAGAGATCGACCACCAGGTAGGACGTTGTACAAATTGGCGGTGGTTTCAAGGACCTGCATGCCACAAGAGTGATTCCGACCTCTGCTCCCTCAGCTCGCTCATTAAAGCCTACTTTCGGCTCTTCCCCTTGCCCTTTGACCGTATTCGCGGGGCCGCGTACGGAGCTCCGGCCTGGTTCCATGGGCCGTCAGCTATGGTAGCGTCGGCGTTGGCGGCGGACGTTCCTCCCGATGCCGGTGAACCCATCATGCTGAGGATAAGCGCGTCGACATCCTTCGGGATCGTCTGCTCCTCCAAGCCCGCCTGCGACCCACGGAGCATCGTCTGCTCAAAGAGGTCGTTCTCCTCCAACTCCTCCACCCGCATCCGCAGATTACGCACAATTCGCTCCGAGAGCACTACGGTCGAGTCATTAGTTTCTTGCTATCAACAAAAGAGGGACAGGATAAAAGAAGCCTACCGCGCTCCTCCATCGCGGTAGACGGCCGAGGCAATAACGGGTCGGCGTCTGCGAGTTCTTCTTCTCTCGTGGCGCGCCGTAATTCGAGGCGGTCCTCCCACTTGCGCTCAAACCCGGGCTGGTCGATTTGACTCTCGCTGTCCGAGAACGCTGTCTGGTCTGGGCCGTAGACGCTCCCTATTGAGCTCGCTGGCGACGGCTCGCGGATGACGGGGTCTGCGTATTCGGGATTTTGTGCGCGCGACATGAATGGTATCGGAAGTCAGGCCCCGAAGAGTGGATTATGCGGAAAACCGGGACATGGGAAGGAAGAAGCAAAGAAGAAGCAAGTCGCGTACACTTGCGCGCAAACAACACGCACGCGTCAAGTACTGAAAGGTGGTTTTCTCCAGACAACGAATTGGACAAGGTCCAGGCCTCGACGAGGTGCCGAGTTGCCGACGTCGCAAGATCAATTTGCTTTTTCACTCAGGCTCCTGCGCTCGACGTCCTTATTCTGAAATAATATTCACGAGATTCGCAGGCTTTTCTCTGGAGACCTTGGAGCATCTTTAGAATCCTAGACCGCGGTCCGACCAGAGCAGGTCATGGCAAACAGCGATCACTCAAATCTCACTCAATGCCCATCCCTCCAGACCTCCTATTGATGCCCCCAAATCCATTCAAGACGTATTGGCCCGATATCGCTTGTACTCGGGAACACATTATGGATTCACTCGTAACGCACACACTGCGTGTTCAGACAAGTTCATCGTCGTCGAGCGTCACGGTCTTCGGTTTACACACAAGCTCCTCCACTCTCACGTCTCTTTCCCGACGTCGGGTTCTGCGACTTATCGTCTCCGAAGCACTCTCCCGCGTCCAAGACCAGCCAACACCCCAACTTGGAATCAGCTTGGTACTCGAGGCCATGAGAAGTACGTCCTCGTTTCAATTGCCTCCTGTGTGAACGGCTCTCATGCCTGAGACAGGTCATCATGCTCTTTGGATAGCGGGCATCCACCGCACGGATATCAGCCTCGAGAATGTCATGATGCGAATTCGGCGTACACCCAATCGTGCGCCTCACTTTTCCGGTATTTTCAACGATTGGGACCTCGCGCCATCGGTGAATAGCGTCCCCGCGCGCACAGGAACCATTCCGTTCATGCACCCTGAACTATTGACCGAAGAGTACTGGGCGGGTAAAATTCCGCCATTATATCTGCACGCCAACACTTCATTCATCTGGCTTATGGCGTTTCTCGTCTTACGGTACGAGAACGGCAAGATTATTCCCTTGCCTTCCCTCCCTTTTGACGACCTCATCACGAGCAACTACAACAAGGCCCGCAGAATAAAATTCGATGTTTCCCGACTCCGGACATTCTCTTGCCCGTCTGGCGCTGAACAAGAGTGGGCGGTGGTGCTCGACCTTCTGTTTTGGACAGCCCGCACAGCACAAGAGCGGTCGCACGTGCTGACTCGTGCTGAGTACAGGAATAACCTCGAGGACATCCAGAAATTACTCACTACGGACGACGCATTGGCCGTCTGCGACAAGTTTTGGGAGATCGTAAAAGGATCGGCAATGGAGATGGGTCTGGACTATCTAATTACCATGCACAATAAGAGATAGGAAGGGAAACAGTTTCTCTCTCGCCTCCTCGTCTCGCCCTCTCTTCTTGCGAATACGAAGGGTCTGAAATTCGATGTAGTTAAGAGTGGTCATTTATGTGATTCTCCTCGAACTCCTGGTGAAGTTTCAGCTTCTACAATTCACTCGGTGGTACATTAAGAATTACTACAATCTATCTCTTCTACTGGTTGTTCTTGGACATGCATATCGTACAATTCATTGTGTTCCATTGCGCGGATTGCAAGTCTTTACGGGAAATCGTCCTTTGGAAGCGAGTTTATTGGAGTCAGTGGGCGACGCGCTTCCCGCCTCTCCGGGGTCTTGGGCTAGTTCAGGATCTTAGAGGTTACTTCGCATGGGTGCGATGAGGCTACGCACCACCAGCGCGCTCATGTTTTTTTTCGCTTTATGAGGCAAACCTTCTCCTTCGAATGCCGCTGTCTGTGTCGATTCGGAGCTGAGGGCAAGGACGAGCTCTGCACGGGGGTTGGGAATTATCTACGAAAATCATGAATGGCGATGCTTGACTAGAGAGCGTAACGTCAGCATACCGGAGACTGTTCAGAAAAGCGGTCAGGTGAAGAGCGGAATTCGACCGACGAGCACGCACCTCCTTCTCGTAAATGAAATACTCCAACTCCGCAGCCGTCAGCTCCTGTACGGTCAGAGAGATATAATACGAAGAAACCAAGGACTCGACCTGCGTTTGCTGCTCATGGACCGGGGTGCCCGACTCGCCACCGACGTTGTGCAGCGAAAACTGGCTCGCTCCCGCCGCCAGCACCTCCGGAGATGTAGGTCCGTTAGCTAATAAAGCAGCGAACTCTTCATCAGCAGCTGCTGCTGCTGTGTACGATGTTCGCGACGCTGCTGGCGTCTACAACCATGAATTCCAGTACTTAAAATCAGATTGAGACGTTGACACGTACAGAAAATATCTGAAATCGTCGAGGAAGGTACTTGGTATTAAAGAACGTCACGCGAACCACGACGTACCGTGGCTGCCGGAAGGAGAAGAGGCGAGCGAGTCTAATGGATATTTTTAATTGATTTAGCGTCCCAAAAGAAAACGAAAGTCCCGACCTCGGCGTTGATTCTCTGTGATAAATTGAACCCTGCGTATGCGAAACGCTGCGCGGCGGATGTCAGTTTCGCGTGGGATTAGAAACCAGCAAGTAGCCCACCGTCGATGCTGGATTGTTCTCGCCGCGGCCGAGAGAGGGGCCCGGCGCGGAGTCGAAGGGGCGCGGGGATAGATTTTCGGCGGATCCAGGGAGCTGGGAAAAGCGGGTTTAAATGACGGCTAATGGATATCAAGGACAGAAATCGTTACTGTGGGGGGAGAGTAGTAAAACATTGGACTCGGGGACGGAAATCCAATTGAGTGGGTCTAAACGTCGGAAAACCACTCAATTTTCGGGAAACCGAATTTCGAACGAATACATACTTGATAGTCCGGCAAAGGCCGGGTTTCGGGCAGTCGGATATTTCCGCGTAGGAGAACAGCGGGGTCGAGAGGACTCAACTCCTGATCTTCGAACCGTGGGATCTGCAGCAAGACCGAATTGAGTGTGAGCTGGGAACGGGAGTGCAGAAATTGTTACAGCGGGAGGAGAAGAGTAGTGGATGGGGCGGGGAATAGACTGCTCGGATGAAGATTCTTCCTGGTATGAAGCCTCCGAATCCGCGTCGAAAGACCCATTCGGAATCTCTGTCCGCTGACGGTTGCGCAGGTTATGTAGAAAAACGATATCTGAACGCCAACAGCGGTCAAGACTACAGGCTGAACTGAGAGGGCGGATGCATACTTGCGGGCACTGTGGAGGAGCGGGCCGCTTCTCTGGCGCGTTTGGTGGTCTTAGGTTTAGGGATCCTATGCACAGGATTATCGTCCGAAGAAACAAGAAATAAAGTGGACGCACTCAGACAGATATACGGAACTTGCAGCTTCAAGGATGGGAGAGAATATCCTTCGTAGATGCTCGGCAGTCTTGAATGAGTCCTTTTTGAGGCCTTCCCATACATAGTTGACGAAGGAAAAAAACCCGGTTTTCACATTTGAAACGCCCACAACAAGGGTAGGATGAATTTTGGCCATGATCGCATTCAGTACGTTGTCTTGCTGGAGGGCGGATCGCATGGTCTAAGGAGCTTGCGTCAATTCCATCAGCCTGACTAAATAGCAGGGAGGGCTCGTACCGATACCAGACCACTGGGAAGATCGTCGGTCTCGGACTCCAGCAACATGAATATTACAAAATCAAATACTTCTTTCCCTTTTTTGGCCGAGCGAGCCAGGATTTGCAGCTTGGCGGGCGTGTTCTCGGGCAAAATTGACGGGTGCCAGTCCCCTTTGGAGGTAAAAAGAATGGGGAGGGGTGGTGGGCGGTATCGTGAACTTGCAACGAACTCCTCCACGGCTTGGTTAACCTGGCGGCTTGGTACCATGGTGGTGGAAGAAAGGTGTTGACTTGATTGTCGATCACAGCCACTGACGCGTCGAGCATCCATATGGCGAAATCAAACCTTAATTGCAGATCTTCGTGGGAGTACGCTCAGTGCTCGTTGTAATACTGCTCAAGTACATGAAAACATTGGAAAGGCTAAAGTGAACTTGAATAACCAGCGTTTTCGTAGATTGTACTTTTAAACAGGAAGTCAGGCATTGCTAGTATTTATTGTGCAGAGGCCTGCATGAAATCAGTATGATTGGCCTCGACTTCGTGGACAACATAGTTCAGTTGTAAGAACAACCGCACGTTCGATCATGTCGACGTCGGGAGACGCTGGGTTCGATTCCCGCTGTTGGAAACCTTGGGGCCGGGCTCCGGGGCAAATTCGCCCCCGGGCTCGCGTTGAACTCCCAATAGTCAGTAGGCCGCCTATCCCCTGGGTGAGGAGTTCCTGCAAGGTGCAGTCTTTTTTTATCATTTTCATCTTTCCCCATTTCAATTCTTCACGACACGTGCGGTTTTGGGAAGAAGTTTTCTTCTCCTTCTCACACACCTCTGTGAACATGCAGCTTCCGTGGTAAAGCTTGGGCAATGTGAACAGTTTTCAACATAGATATATGCATGCTAGGTATCAAGTTTGCGATGGATCCACTATGCCCGTCCACCCGTCAGCCTATTTATCGTGTTCGTCCGTAGCGCAGTGTCGGCGAACAGCGCGCGCACGAGGCGTACGAGCTCGTCCACCTCAAAGTCCACCAGCGACCCGCTGTCGAAGAGGTCAAGGATGTCGACCATGGAGGCTTCCTATATACGCCACACAAAAAGAAAAGGTGAACAAACGACGGGGAAATAAAGAAAGGCAGCGCACCAGTAGCTCGGAGAGGTACTGGAATTTGAGCCACGAGGGGACGTACGCCAGCACGAATGGGTCCTGGAGGCACAACTCGGTTAATAGGGAGAACGCCTCGGAAGGAAGAACACTTACCTGATTAGCGTCCTCGACGAACAGCCCCTCCAGGGCGTGCATGATGCGACATAGCTCGCTCAGCCGGTGCGACTCCACCTCTGTGATGTCCGGTAGCGCGAGGACGTCCTGCAACACTCGAGCAAGCGCCGCCTCCGCGATCATCCCAATCGCAGTGTAGTACTTGCTCTTGTTCAGGATGCCCTGCAAAGAGAAAAATGTAAGTAAGCGTGAGTTTCTACATGACATGATGTGCTGCTGACCTTCCACCGCTGTGAAAGCCGCTTGATCTCCTGCACGACACGACTCAGGGCGGCCTCGCACTCATCGTACCGGTCCTGGTCGCCCGTGAACGTGAATCCCTCCGCGCCTTGCACGATGGTATCGTTGGCCGCTTGACTGTGGTGTTCCTGCAATATCCACCTCGTCATCAGCACCCACCCTCCCTTTTTTCACATGCAAGGAGAACTTACGACGGTATCCGCGAACCAGCTGTCCCCAAGCACCTTCAGCCGGTGGCGACACTCACCCAGCCGCTCCTTGACCGCGGGTGGAAGACCTTTCCCTGGCGCAGATCCCGCACCCGCACCCTCCAATCTCGCCACCTCCCCGCTCAACCACCAACAGTCGTTTGAAAACCGCATCGGTGCCTCCGCGCCGCCACTCCCCACCTTCAGCCGGGCAGCGAACTTGACGGGATAGAGCGCGCGGTAAAGATCCACCGCCGACGCGGCGGATTGTAAAAGGAGCGTCCCCGGAGACGAAGTGCCGCTGCTTTCCGTCGAGGAGGGCGGGGGTGGAAGGACGTTGGAACTGGCGAACGTTCGCCCCTCAGCGAGCACGTCCTCCACAATGACGATGATCTGGTGCATGCGCGCGGAGACGAGGTACGTCTCTTTCGGAATGGGCGCGGGCGGGGCGAGCGGCGGCGGGGGGTTGCGTTCTTTTTCTTTTGCCGGGGCAGGCGGAGCGGGTGCGGATTTTGGTGGAGGGAATTTCGCGGACGTTATGGGCGCGGGACTTGACCGCGCAGATACGGGGGAGGGGATGGGCGACCCCATTGGTGAGCTACCATTGAGATTCTTCTTCCCCTTGTTCGCGAGTTTCTCTAGCCGCGTAGCCATCTTGGGCGACGGGGCAGGCGAGGACGCAATCGCTGCCGCGGCTGCCGGTGCTATTGACGGTGCGGGTGGTGGGCGCGAGTCGGTCGACGAGGTACTAGGCTCATCCCACGCATCCCACGCGGGTGTGCCCTCGGCCGACTCCTCGGGGGCGTCGTCGTTCCACCCCCAGGCATCGTCCGCGTCGGGTTCGGGTTCTGGTTCCGGCTGGTCACCATTCTTCTGTCCATGCCCGTTCGTAGCTGGCGGTGGCGGCGCCTCTTGCGGCTCGGGCTCAGCATCGGGCACAGGCTCATCCTCATCGTCAAAGCCCCAACCGTCTTCAGCGGACACGGACTCTTCTACCAGCGGAATGGCTGGGACCACGGCAGCCGGAGCGGGCTCGGGCTCATCTTCATCGAACCCCCACCCGTCACCATCATCCGCCGCCGCGTCCGCCCCATTAACAGGCCCCTCCTCCTCGAATCCCCACGAACTATCCGCATTCTCCTCCCCCTCCTCCCCCTCTGCCTGCACCGGCACCTTCTCCTGAACCATCTCAATCTCGGCTCGGAATCCATCCGCTTCCTCCGGCGCCAGCACAACAACGCGCGCCGCCTCCAATATCCGCACCCGTCTCTGGCGCTCGTAGTGCCCACCCAAGCCATCGACCCACGCCTTAATCGCCCGCTCGCCGTCGTCGCCTAGGAGCCGCACCACCACCTCCTCCTCGAACGCCACCGCCCTCTGCGCCAGCTCGATAAATCCCGGGAGGCCCGCGAACGCGTTGGGTAAGGCGGGGATGAGGAGATTTGAGAGGACGCTGGTGGTGAGGGGCCTGCACAGCGCGCGCGTGAATGGGGATTGCGCGGGGGGCGGGAGGGCGGAGGTGAGGTGGGTGGAGAGGAAGTGCAGAGCGGTGGAGACGTTAGCGAGGCCGTCGGGGAGGGCGGCGTCGTTTGGCGGCGCGTGGAAGGGCGTGAGGCCGTTTTCGGACGGCGTGAGGGTCGTGGGCTGCGTGAGGAGGTGGTCGACGTAGTATGTCATTATGTCGCGCCGCAGGGTTGCGAGGTGGGTCGAGAGGGAGGCGGGGGTGAGGGAGGATAGGATCTCAGAGAGGGAGAGGGTGGTTTCGGATTGTCGGACGGTGATGGAGGGGAGGATCGTCAGAGATTGCGGGGACACGGTGACGCTTCGTGAATAAGCTTCGCTGAGCTGTTCTTCCGTGCGGGACTTGGCTGCTTGAAATTTGCGCTTGGAGTGACGCGTAAGAATGAGAAACTGGAAACCTAACTGATTAGTTTACCTTGAAGTCCAACATAACATTCGTTTGGTGTAATTGAGCTGGCGCATCCAGGAGCAGCTGCTCAAATTCGGTGCATGCCCCGACCGCTTGGGGCAGTTTACCTAGCTGTACCAGCGACAAGACAGACCCGAATTCCGTTCGGCAGCGGAGGAGGTGAGACAAGGTCTCGTGGCGCACGGTCGCGTCGGTGGATTGCTGCGCCAACGTTGCGTGCGCGGTTAATGACCGGACTAGCGTCGGGATTAGACCCGTCTACTACAGTGAGCCCACATTAGCATCCCGGCGGCAGTGGACACACCTCCGGGTCGGACAGCGTCTGATTGAGACCATCAACGTTCCCGACGAGCGTTTGCAGACGCGTCTGCACCGACTTGGACGTCTCGAGCTGCTGTTCGAACTGGGGCAGGTCGCGGTGTATCCGGTCGTGTATGTGGGTCTGTAGCGGTATTATTTAACTGAGAACCCCGGGATATTTTGTGAGACCAGTACTTTAGTAGCACGGATTGTGTCCTCGAGCTCGGCCAGCCATGAAGATGCGAGGGAAGCGTTGAGGGTCTTGCCCGTGGCCTGGTCGATTTTGGTGAGTATTTCGGACGATACATCCTGTGGATTCTGCCTGCGGGGGAGGTGTGCAGGGATGGGGAACGCCATGGCCAACGTGTAACCGGTTAGGCCGTATTTATTTGGTTCACTTCCATTTCAGTCCTGACCTCCATGCTCGCGACCGCTCTGCTCAGTGTGGCGACTATTGCGATATTTCACGGTCAGTGCCGCGCGTGGAATACCGGGAACATAATTGTTTAACGCTCAGACAGCCGCGTTTTCGACTTATGAGCGTAGGTCTAGTACAAACTTGCATTTCTCCTGCTTCAACTGTTTCTAGACCTCTCGCACTTGAAAGCTATGGGCCGTCCAGAAGGCTCCCTGCCCACCGACGTTCGTTTTCTGGCTTCAAATGGGTCGACTCCCAGCTCACAAGTCGCATAGATCATCGTCGAAGCGCTCATTGCGCTCGTTGTCGGCACAATCGGTGCCTCTCTCAACGCCCCCTCTCTGAAAGAAATAACATGGGCCGCAGAGATGCGCAAGCGGTTCGTGTGCAGGCGTGGCTATATATCACGCAGCTCAACAAGAATTTACAGCTCAATAGACGACATGGACTCGCGTTTAGCGTTCGCCAACTTCGTAAACCGCGGCAAGAATCTGTTTTCAGACCCGACAGCTATGTAATTTCAGCAATCCGTGCATTTTCAGGCAAGAGCTTACGCGTACGAGCAGTATTTCGGGCGGCGAAGAACGAAAATCACCCACAGCTTCGTCTTTTGACTTGGAAGACGTAGAGGAGAATCACGACGATTGGGTTGATTTTGAAGAAGAGCCAACCGAGCATTTCTTAGGACTCTGAGTTGGGGTGGTGTAGGTAATTTATAACGAAAAGGCAAATGTAACTTTGCAAGACTCGAGAGCAAAACGTAGCATTCATTGAACAGCATAGCATAACATGGAGGTCATCGCGCATACTACAACTACGGCTGGACTCGAGCTTAAACGGCAGGAGGCTTGGAGCCGGCCTGGAAAGTGTAGGTCAGACCGCACTTGCCGCAGTACTGGCGGTCCTGGTGGAAGGCCATCTGCACGCGCACATAAGTAACCGAGCTTGAGAATAGCGGAAAAGACGACGCACGAAGATACCAGCACCGCACTCGGCGGTGGGGCACTCGCGACGCAAGCGCTTGATCTTGCCGTCCGAGTCCACCTTGTAGTACTTCAGAATGGCCATCTTGACCTTCTTGCGCTTGTGCTTAATCTTCTTGGGGGTCTGGAAGAGGGACACGGATCAGTTCACCGCGAGACAAGACCAAAGAGGGGAACGGACGTTGTAGGTCTTTTTCTTGCGCTTCTTGGCACCACCACGGAGACGGAGCACCAGGTGGAGGGTCGACTCCTTTTGGATGTTGTAGTCGCTGAGGGTGCGGCCGTCCTCGAGCTGCTTGCCGGCAAAGATCAGGCGCTGCTGGTCGGGGGGGATCCTTCACAAGTTAGTCAGCAAAATGGAAAAAAAAAGTAACGACGCAGCACACACCCTTCCTTGTCCTGAATCTTCGCCTTGACATTGTCGATTGTGTCCGAAGACTCGACCTCAAGGGTGATAGTTTTGCCCGTAAGGGTCTTGACGAAAATCTGCATCTAAAGGCCAAGGGTGAGATGTAGAACACCGCCAGCGACGAGGACATACTGTAGCGGACGCTCTCGTCTGTCCAACGAAGGAACGATGGAGTCTTTGACAAAAGCAAGAGCCGGTCTGCAAACGAGTTTAGTTGGTTTTTGGCAAGACTAGAAATTGCGGACCTTGTGGATTGAGGAAGAGTTTCTAATCTTCACACGCTATATAGCTGATGATTTCGGCACTCGGCATGATTGGATCAGGCAAGCCCGCCAATCTAACGCGTCCACAAACCACCACCATCGCGTTCCTTGAAAATGGACTCTGACGATGAAATGTTCGACGTGCAGGCAATCCCCGCCGCGGCCAAGGGCAAGGGTAAGGCTTTCGACAAAGACCGGCCCTTTGACAACGACAACCTGCCTTGGTGCGCTACGCGTCCCGCGGTTTCAGGCGCGCCTCTGACTCGTCTTGACGCGTTTTCAGGGTCGAAAAGTACAGACCCGTCACCCTGGACGACGTGGTCTCGCACAAGGACATCACCACCACGAGTGTGTAGAATTGTACGCCTTTTTTGACCACCACTGAGCAGCCAGCCGCCAGTCGAGAAATTCATCGAAAAGAACCGTCTGCCGCATCTCTTGTTCTATGGGCCACCGGGGACAGGAAAGACTTCGACCATTCTTGCGGTGGCGCGCCGAATATACGGCTCCGAGTACAGAAAACAGATTCTTGAGGTCCGTTTCCTCTTTTCACTTTAAGCGCCAGCCTCATCCCCTCGACCCAGCTCAATGCGTCCGACGACCGAGGAATCGACGTCGTCCGCGAGCAGATCAAGCAGTTCGCCGAAACGCGGACGCTCTTTTCCAAAGGCTACAAGCTCATCATCCTCGACGAAGCGGACATGATGACCCAGCAGGCCCAGGCCGCGCTCCGCCGCGTTATCGAGCAGTACACAAAGAACGTCCGCTTCTGCATCATCTGCAACTACGTCAACAAGATCGCTCCCGCCATCCAAAGTCGGTGCACGCGCTTCCGCTTCTCGCCCCTCCCCATCGTCGAGGTCCAGAAGCGATTGGACGGCGTCATCGAGGCCGAAAGGCAGGTCCCCACTCTGCCCTCCGTCTTTGTCTCTGTGGTAAACTAATGGACGGCAGCGTGAAAATCACCCCAGACGGCAAAGCCGCGCTGCTGAAGCTCTCCAAGGGCGACATGCGTCGCGCACTCAACGTCCTCCAGGCATGCCACGCCGCGTACGACCTGACCGGCGAGACCGAGATCTACAACTGCACCGGCAACCCGCACCCCGCCGACATCGAGACCATCGTCAACAGCATGCTCGCGGATGAATTTACCACCGCCTACACCCGTGCGTTCTAGATTTCCCCTTGTTTTTGCAGAGCTTGATAGAACTGAATAGGGATCACGATGATGAAGACGGAGCGCGGGCTGGCGCTGCAAGACTTGCTCACCGGCGCGTACGACTACATCGAGACTCTCGACCTCAAGCCGAACGCGCGCATATATCTCCTCGATCACCTAGCTACGACCGAGTGCGTCTTTCTTTCCCCCCCGCGGTCCGATTTTTACTTCGCGAGCACTCGCTGACCGCCACTATTGCAGACACCGACTCTCCACCGGCGCCAGCGAGAAAATCCAGCTCACGGCATTACTCGGGGCGTTCAAGAACGCTGTAGAGTTGACCGCAAAATTCGAGTAGTTTGTATGTATCTTGCTTTCGTTGATGGTTTTTGGACTAGTGCTCGAATTTGTGTAAGATATTGCTCAAAAAGTCATTGCTTTGAAGGTCTTTGCATTCGGGCTGCGAATTAGCATCTTTGGATGAGTGGGGGGAAACCCAAATATTATATTATGTCTGCCGACGCATATTATTGCAGAGCTATGGTATTATCGACGGCCTCGGTCCAAGTACTAGTATGGCCCCAGCGCCGCGACTTCGAATCCGAGTGGCTCTAGCATTTGGACTCGGACAATAGAGGTTGGAGGCTGCCTCGGTTGTCCTGCAACGGTTGAGTTTGGAGGAACAGTATTGAGATGCTACTTACAATTTTCTTCTCTTTCTTCATGAGGGTTCGGTCGCTAAAGTGCGGATTGAAAGCACGTTTGAGCCGCGGATACTTATTATTCAGTTCCTTCACCAGATCTGTGACTTGAGAGTCGATGAGCACATTGGCCAGAAAAGGGGGAGAGGACGGTTAGCCACTCACTCATATAGAAACCTGCAGAACAAATATGAAGCCGTCCGTGGCGGAGTGCCAATTCTGTCGCGTAAATATCCCAACGGTCTGTACCATGCACAATCAGCTTGGAATTCATATATACCGTCCGTGCCGACGACGTACCGAGATAATCCTCCAGCTCTGCGTACATCCCAAGCCATATCCTGAGCTCAATTCGCTCGCAACGCATATGCTCATTGTCTTTGTCTAGCAACGTTGTTCCGGCATATTGATCCTCCCATGTACGCATAATGACTTTGAAATACGTATCCAAGTCAAGCAGCTGCTGAATGCGTTTCTCGTCGCGGGCGGATAGATATAGAGCCTCCAGCGCGCAGACGGAAGTGGCTTCAGAGTCGAAGGACGGGATGACGAGCAAAGGGCGGATGGTATGGTAGAATTGAGCCCGACTCGACTTGAGGACGGGGGAGCACTCGAATTGCGGTTCGAAGGTTGCGTCCGAGGGAATTTCCGCGGCGTCCATGTGGAAGAGGGGAAGATATTCAGAGACCCGGGGACCTTCAGCGCGGAGTTCGGCCAAGGACTCGGAGTAGGAGGGCATTGGTGAAATCACAGAGGTGAATGAGGGAGAAAGTGAGTCTTATTGTAGACACCATGGGGTTATATAGTAATCCGAATCCGAGTCAGGGAACTGGGATAGTCTCATTTTGAGTGCGAAGGCAAGAGGCAAGTAAGGGCATCGGGTCGGGAGATCAACGGGGCTGTGCTCGGATCACGACGCTGATCCCTCTTGCCTTCCGCCATCCGCTTGAAACCTGTACTCGCAAAATGAGACTGTCCCAGTTCCCTGACTTGAATTCGGATTGCTATATAAACCACTCATTCCACAGTCACTGGGTGCACGCTACCGTTTGCGGGGCCCGCAAATTATACGCAAATTGTAAGCAAATTTAGCATTTGCTTCTCATTTGCTTATCATTTGCGGGGCCCGCAAATATAACATTTGCTTATCATTTGCTTATCATTTGCGCGTCATTTGCGCGGCCCGCAAATTTAGAATTTGCGGGGTCCGCAAATTGGAAGCAAATTAAGTCGCCAAACAATCCAGAAAAGGCAATTTTTCAAGTCATCTGATCATTGGGATTCTACCCTTGGGATTCTGATGTACTGGATCAGGTAATTATTCAGATTCCTTGGATCCCCGGAGCTTTATTCGTAATCAAGCACTGCTGATGATTAACAGAGATAGATACATCGGGTTGTAACCTAAGTCGACGATCGCGAGGAACAAGATAGTGATGGGAAACAGAAGCCGTCCTGGGATGAGGACACAATAACTTGCTTCCGAACCCTACGAGTCCATCGAGTGTTGGTTAGCAGTGCTCGGATCGTTGGAGCAAGGGAAAAGGCACCTTCTTGCTTTCCAAGTCGCCATCGGACCTCCCATGTCCCGTGTTCCTGAATGTTCCAGTGTCACCCTAAACGAGCACAAACTCATTCTCATAGGACCATTGTCCCCGCTTCCGCTCGTTCTTATTGTAGGTATTCCGGCGATTTTGCCTGTAGTATAATCGTCGTTAGCATTCCGCCGATTTCGGCTGTATTATAACGTACCTTTCTTGCATTCTGTAGGATATCCTGTATGAAATATATATACCATCCCGACTTCGACTGTAGTTGAGCGTACCTTTTTTGAACCACGTAGAATATCCTGTATATTAATTAGCACCATCACCGTTTTCGGCTGTAGTATACCTACCTTTGAGCTACACACCCACGGCACGTCATTTATTTTATGTTTCCTGCAGCTGCTTATTGTTATTCTTTCTAGTCAGTGCCCGCGGTCGATTCAAGGTCACGTTTCCATTTTCACTTTCACCCTTCACTTCACCGTTCGGATGTTTACGCATGACCAACGTATGTATATAGTCCTCCGATACATTTAACTTTGCCCCCGTTATCCTCAATAAAAACTGCGTTCTCTCAAAAAACGCTTTGGTAGTTTCGTTACTCAAAATTGAGAACGCACAGGATTGAGTTGAATTGAGCCGTACCTGGACTCGAAGGACCTGACGTCTTGGAAGCACTCAAAACGGCGCACGCGCGGGAATTAAATACAACCAAACTGTGAACGGAATTCAAGTCAGCACGGATTCACGCAAGCAAGAAAGAGAATGGGCCTTCAAGTTCTATTCAAACTCGTGGTCTTATTCGCCACGCGCAGATTAAAATCTGCCCAGTGCCTGCCTAATACAATAATGCGAGTATATATATGGACTGCTTACCCTAAAGGTCAGTCAGGCGATAAATGAAATGGAGTGGAAAGCTTACCTCGGCGATGAATAGGTTCGAGTACGCGCCGAGTTCGACGTTGCGGCTGAGTTGATACAAAACTGACGGGAATTTAATTTGGTTGGGCGAAGATTGAATAGAACCAAGGGACGAAGATCTAGATGAACAAAAGTAAGTAGTTACGTGAATCAGTCGAGGTGGCTATGCTGAGAACACAGATACAAACACTACTACCGCCTCTATCCCGTTTAGGAAGGAGGCAACAGCAATTCGTCGAGCTGTGGAAATCAAGAGGAATCCGCCTGAGAGAAAGGCCCAAAAATATCGTTTATTGAGAAATCACACAGCTCCGTCTCCGCGTATCAAGAGGGAATAAGAGAATAAAGTAAAATTGAAGGTAAGAGTTATCTAAAGGACGGTATAATCCTTCCCAGCCAAAGTGTGCTCCAATAGCAAACTGTTGGTGAAGCATGTGAACACGAGCCGCCGCCCCGACGTGATCGGCGCAGTGCAGTGGGCTAGCAGCCGTGTCCGCACGGCGAGGACCTGGCCAGGCCTCAATGGGATCCGTATCCCCAACTGGGGAATGCAGAACTCCCCACCCTCCCAGTCGCCAGCAGCGAAGATCAACGCGTACTTGTGAAGGTTGTCGTTCCAATCGATATGGATCCGCTCGCTCCCGCCCTCTTTGACGGCCATGGTAGTGAATAAGCCGCCAAAGTCTTGATCAGGACGCTGGGCAAAATCCTTGTTCGAGCGGAGTTGGTGCAACACACGGGCGTGAATTCTATGGCAAGATCAGTAAGGGTCCTGTTTCAGTTTGTGGGGCACCTACCGCTCCTGCACGCGCCGATGGCCTGGAACGTCGCGATCCATCAGCTGCTCCAGCCTTGGGACCACATGTTCCTTTACAGCACGACAAAGGTCGTCAATGGCGGCAAGGATCTCCTCCTTCGAAGCACTCTTCGCGAGGTCGCGCTTCGTCAGCTTTGTCTGGCGCGCGTCAGTGGTGATTTTTATTAATTTCGCGTACATCTCCCACAGGCCGAGGTGCAGTGCAGGCATGCCCGACCGCTGATGCTCTGCCTCGGGAAACTTGACACCCAGCAGCCTCAGTGTGTCCCAGAGCCGAACTAGCATCTTCAGCGTCTCGGCAGGTATAGCATCGGCCCACCGTATGGCCAGATACTCGGGCTCGCCGTCCGCCTCCAGCGCCGCAATCTCGGCAGCGGGCAGTCTAGCGCTGAGTGACCTCTTGGTACCGCCCGATCCCATCGCAGCCCGCTGCTCCTCAGTCGGTTCTTGCGACTTGATGAACAGGTTCATTGAATCGTCGTCGGTTGCATTGGGGAGGTCGGCAGGCAACGTCGGCCATAGCTCCTCCACCATGTTTGTGACATTCGCCGCGTTTGGCTTTGCATTCGCAAAGTGGTCGGGAAACGGAACCGGATATGTGATAATTTCTAGCTTGTTGTGAGCGTGTGTCTATGAGAAAGGCGATTTGAAAGTACCAGTATGCTCAGCAATCTTAAGCCGACTACGCTTCAGATAGTCTTCTTTACGCCTGGCTTGAGCCTCAGGAGCCCTTGTGCGTCGGCCTTGTTGGCGCTTGCTGCAGCGCTCGGGGGTCAGCAACAGTACGAAAGGCGAAGAGCAGAGAAAAACATACGAGCGCGTGTTGGGGCGCCGAATAGGCCCCTCCCCTTCCGAGTCGCTCCAGGAGCAGTGCATGCGCCCCAGTCGCTCCTCGCGCTGCTGCTCTCGCTGGCGGTGTGGTGGCATGAAGAGAAAGAGAGATCAAAGAAAAGAGAAGCAATCTCGGCTCAAGATCACTCGTGTGGTGATCGTCTTGTACCGAGCAACAATCATTTGTTTCCCCCTTTCCCCCTTTTGGACCGGATGCCACACCGTTTGGAGCTGGTGAAGGACTGGATGAAAGAACTTGTTTAGCTGAACAAGGAAGGAGGAGCGGAAGAAATTGCCTACTCGTATTTTTTTAGTTCGTCAAGCTGAGTCCGCAGCCTCGTGCATATGGGTGCGGCTGGAAAGCGGGCAGGAACGCGCGATATCCTGGGTATCGAAGAGAACGGTGAACTCGAGGGGATTGCGGGATTGCGGATGAAGGATGCGCGCGGGGTGTCGGCTTCTGTTTGCATCTGACCGTGGCGCGCTCGCAGAGCGTTTGCGCGATTGCGTTGATGGTCATCGTGACGCGGCCGATCCAGGTCCATTTTCCACTGGGTGGGATTGAGTACTTGGGCGTGGGCCGGGGATTCCACTCACAGAGAAGCCGGACAGTTTACATATAGAGGGGACGGTCGCGAGGAATTAGTCTACGTAGATTGCAGAAGCGCCAGCTGTCGAATCGATATGGACGGGGCCAGTGCTATAGGGAAACAGCCAATAAATGAAAGAGAAAGAAGGGGAGATAAAGAACGTACCTCTACGGCCAACTGGTCGATCAGGCTCGCCTCGTTGTGCGTCTGGGGCTGCGCTTGCGCGAAATCATCGAGGTGCGCATGCACAGGAGGTGCGCGACGTACGCGCAAGGACTTGACTGCGATGCTCTGTATGAGATGGGAGACGTGTTAGCAAACGCGAGCTTCTGCAAGGCAAACTGACCTTGGCGATGAGAGAGCACAGACAGAGGCCGACGAGCGGTTTCTCGTGGATACCCAGCTCCTTGCGGCGCACGGCCAGTCCGTGAGGAAGCCCTCTAGCGTAGCGTTGTCCTCGAAATTCTGGTCAATACCGCATTTAGCCCTCATGCACCAAAACAGAAAGAAAGGATGGAACGCACCTCATGCACCCGCTCGAGCATCTCAAAATCCGCTAGATCCGCACGCGCGCCCTCCTCAGCGGTCATGCCTGGGCCCGTCGAGTCAGATCGAATAATGGTGTCGTTCTGCGTATGCATGGTCGTAAAAGATAGGAAAGAATGAAGGAAAAAATCAAACGCACATCAAGCTCCTCCTTCTCGCGTAGAAATCCATCACAACCCGCTTGAAGAATCATCGAGACAGCGCTCAATGAGATCGCCTGAAGAGACGCGCCAGCAATATTAGTAAAGTAGAGAAAGAAAAGAGAGAGAGAAACCTACCACTGGGTGCATGCTGTTATTTGCAGCCCCGGCAAATTGACAGCAAATTGACAGCAAATTCATCATTTGCCGAGAATTTGCCTGTCATTTGCGCGGCCCGTAAATAATGAATTTGCTTATCATTTGCTTATCATTTACTTATCATTTGCTTGGCAGGCAAATTCTAAATTTGCCGGCTCTGTAAATTCTGTGTAAATTTAAAGACCAAACAACCCTGAGAATTGCCTCAAAAGGCAAATTTTCAGGTCATCTGGTCATTGGAATTCCGACGTATTCCCGAGATTCTGATGTTCGTCACCCAGTTAATGAGTTTTACGCAGTGCTAGTTACTTGACTGGTAGATGAAAAAGTCAGCTCGGAGGTGGATTCAAATTTAAAACAACAATTCAGTTCATCAATGTTTAGTCTTACACTGGGGCAACGACCCACGCAGATGAATGCCATGTGCGATAAACGCAAGTGGTTGTTTGGTCCCGAAGCTGTCGGCCTTCGAAGCCAAACAACCACTCTTGCTTTATCCCTCTCGCCGCGCCTAACTCAAAACCGCCGTCAAAGCTCCGAACAACACGAATGGAGAACACGTCGACGTCCGAGCCCTGTGAGGGCTCCGGGAAGTCTTGCTCTGTGGTTTTGAAGCTCGGGCTGGACAATCAGCAAGAAAGCACCATTGTGCGCAGTCCCGGAATCCCTGCGCGTTTCGACGTCCGGACTGCAAGGGATCCCGTTAAAGGCGATTCCTAACGTCTTCCTGATGATCTCCAAGGTAAGAAGGAGGAGGTTTGTGCAAGATTGAAAGAATAAAGCTGAAAAATTCGGCAGATAATTGAAAACGAGCCAAAATAAATTCGTAACTTGGTATGGTGTTCCGCGGGATGCTCTGGGGCGAGTCATCCTCGAGGTTTGAAGGGCTGCGACGTAGGATTGACCGGGTGGAAGTTCCAGGTGAGTTTTGGAAAATCCACAAATGTGGATTTTTGAATCTCAGGATTCAGATGCGTTCGCACGCGCCCGCACCTAGAATTGGAACCCAAGGGCAGGTACCAATGCCTTCCCGCTCCCAGTTGAGCCACGGCGCAGGGTCCTCGCGCACAATTACCACGAGGTAAGATACTTGCGAAGTTATTCCAGTCTGTATGACCACGCTAACGAGCGCAGAAGTCTTGTAGTCCATGACGAGGGAAAGAGCCGGAGGAGAAGAGGAAACGGGAGGAGAAGGAGAAGGAAACGAGGAAGGAAATGAGGAGGGAGCTTGAGCGTTCCTCTGCACGGTGTCCAAGGTACGTGCGTGCGCATCCATTTCATCGTGTTTTTGAAATGGCGGTTGCCCCCCGCTCCCCGCGACGCCGGAGACCATTGCAGCGTGCAAGATACTTGCCAAACGGCCGGCACTCGCTCTTGCTGCGGCATCAGCGCACGTGAGACGAGTCTCAGCCGCCTGCCAGGCCATGTACCCGGCGTGTGGTTTTCTCAGCAAGATGTGCACCCGCCCCCCGCGCTCGACTGCGCTCGCTGTCACGCGCACCCCCGTCATTTCGTTTTGAAGCCCCCAAGCTCTACGGCGTCCGCAATGGCGGGCGCTGAAGCGGGGAACTTCGGCGACAGGATGCCGTGTCCGACTTCGAGCGTGGGGATTCTGGAGCGTGGCGGCGACTGGATCTCAAAGACTTGATGCTCGACGCGCTGCGGCGCAACAATCTTCGGCATCGTGCTGTGCGGAAGAGTGTCTTCACAAACCAAATCCCACACGGTGAGCAACTCCGTGCGTCGCGAAGGAGCGAATAATTTAGCTGATTTGCATCCTTGCCCCCCAGGCTCGACCTCGACAGCGCTGTCTCCGTCGACGGTCACGGCGTGTGCGGGCGATCGGATGGACGAGATCGTAAGTCGTCCACCCGGAGCGTGCTTCATCTTTCATTCTCGTCTCTACCCTCTCATTCCCTCGTCCCCACCCTTTCCCCATTGTTCCCCGCCCTCGCCTATGCATGCTGCACCCGCGCACATCGTCGACTGCGCACAGCTGCCATGCACGGGCACTCGGCGGTGTTCCAGTACCTTCTCACACACTCACAGCACACCTCCCTCAAGCCCTCGATGCTGCCGACGCTGGGTACGTGCAGAACGACGCGGCCGACGCTGGGAATACATAGAACAACCGCCGCCGACAGTAGGAACGCAGGAGGATGGGTTGGGGACGATGCGTGCGTGCGGACTGGGATTGGGTGCAAGGTGTGTGTCTGTGCCCATTTCTTTCTCCCACCGACTCCTTCTCACACCAGGCTATAGCCCCCGTTGTGCACTACATGTGCGGGCGTCAACGTTGGTCGGTGCGGAATTAGTGGGAGAAAGAGGTGGAGGTACGTACCTCTGTCTCTGTTTTTTTTTACCCAAGCCTCATCTCCCCCCTCGCGTTCTCCGCCCTCGTGCCCCGCCCCTCCCGTACCCCACACTCTTGTTCCCCTCGTATCCCCCGCCATCGCGTCATCGCCGCACACTACCGCCGCACACCCACTCCGCCGAGTCGAGCGCTCCACAAGGGGATGCATTTGCCGCATGCGCCCCACGCGCTGCGCTTGTATCCCTCATCTTTGCCGCCACCCTCCCTTCCCCATGCCATCCCCCCCGTTCCCCGCCCCTGTGTGCCTGCCGCACCCGTGTGCGCCGTCGAGTCGACACCAAACTCGATGGTGACGCAGCCACGCGCATGCCATGTGCATGCACACCGAGTCCCTGCGCCGCGCTGCATCCCATCCCCATCCCCTTCTCCCTCCCCTTCCCCCTCGTCTCCTCGTTCCCCGCCCTTATCGTCACCGTCGCACACTCGCACGCACGGCGTGCTGCCAAATCTACGCATGCCACCCGCCTTCGCATCGCCACCACACACCGCGCGCCGTCGAGTCGAGTGCAGACTGCACCAACTCGCACTCGGCGGTGACGCAGCACATGTTCATGTGCTTGTGCGTGCGCGTTGAGTCCCCACGCGCTGCGCTGCAGGTTCTGCTTGCGTGCGGGCCGAGTTTGCGCACGCTGTACCGCATCCCCCGCCCTCTCTCCTCTCCTCTCTCCTCTCTCCTCCTCGCCACCCCTTTCCGTTCCGTTCCCGGGAGTCGGCCGATGCCGAGCAGCGCACGCACGAGTCGAGTCGAGGCCGCACGCGAGTCTGCGCGGCCGAGAGTGGGGACTCGACGGGCGTGCATAGCCGGTAGAGGCGGCAGTGGGGGTGCGGGTGCGGGGGGTACACAAGGGTGGGACGACGAGGGGAGAGGGACGAGGGAGAGGCGGGGACGTGGCATGACGGTGTGGGCGAGGGCAGGGACGACGAGGGGGGTGAGGGCGGAGACGAGGGGTGGTGCTGTGTGGAGCGGCGTCGATGTGCGGCGGTGACGCGATGGCGGGGATCCGAAGGGAACGAGAGGCGGGGATGAGGGGAGGGAAGGGAGGGAGACGATTTCCGTTCTCTCCTTCGAGCCCGTACATACGCATGTCGTACGTAGTCTTTGAATAATCCTAAATTACCTGTGTGATCTTCCAGTTGGTTAGTAAAGACTGCGCGG